>OX451218.1:86634031-86903183 GCA_949628195.1 Phasia obesa
TTTCCGAGGTCGCCGAGGTGTTCCATGACTCAGAACTATAGAGAAGTACTGATCGCACGGAGAAAAGGCGATTTTAAGTGCATTTGAGGAGATTTCCACATCTGTTGTCCGAGAGCTTGGTTTGCCTGAAGAGATTTGTAATATCCGTTTGTGAGGCACCTGTAGAGGATATAATGTTGCCCAAGTAAGTGAACGATTGACAAAAAAATGTAGCTCGTATAAAACTAGTTTTAATTCGATTCGGGGTTCGAGTTTTAGTTTTTAACTCTTTAGATTTTAATTCTTTTCGCATGTTTTATTTTGTCTCACGAGTTTTAATTCACTGGCACTGGTCGGGCCTCGAAGAGGACCCGTATGTTTTAACACACAGACCTTTTCTTTCAGATTTAAGCTCTAGGAACCCTAGCGTCTGGTGCCACTATTTTCCCCGAGTGAACCGCGTCAAAGCATTTGCCATTATTGCAGTGACAATTGGAACCACCCGGGGGTACTCGCTGCGATCAAAGGTAGACATAGTTTTTACTTAGGAATTTACAATTATAGCGATAGGTATTGGACCAAGCAAGAATGTGGTTCTCATTTTTATCCGCCGAAGTTTTTGGATAGGAACCTTAGCCTTATTATCGTATTTATGTTTTTGTGCGGATTTGACTTCTATTTCCTAAGCTTTTTTATCGACATCTTTTAAGTTAAAATTGACGGTTGTAAGTGCCAGTGCTAAAACTACGTCCTGGTGCGCAGATAAAACTTTGATTTATAGTTTATTAAATGGCATAAACACCGATGATTTACTACAAAATATATGGCTCCTTAAAAAAAAAACAAACTTTATAAAACGCTTTATCAGCTCAGAGAATAAATACTATTTATGTATAAGTTCTATTTAGTTGGAGATATGATTCTAAAATTTTTTTTACAAATACTTAAGATATAAAGGTGTCTTCAATAACCTCAAAATTTTAACATTTTTGAGTTATGACTGTGTTACACTAAATGAGCGATATAAACACGTAAAACAAAAACATTCACAACTTAATGTCCAACAATAAGGAAAATGAATTGCCGTAAAAGTTCGAAGTATGTCTTTATTTTAATTACTTATTCTTCTTAGTTTTATTTCATTTTAACATTATGTTTACCGTTACATGGGGCAACCAACACATCCACAAATTAATCTTCTTATAAAAATTCACACTATCATTCAAGCTTAACTGATGAAAAAGGTTAGTGTGACTTTTTGTCATTAATTTAAATTGATGAATATTAAATATTTAAATTTATTGCTTTAATTAAATATTTACGATAATCGTACATCGTTCACATATTGTATATTCTGGCTTCAGATAGATTTTTGTAACATTTTAAGTTGAAAATAAATTAAACATTCAAGCAAAATTACACAGTTTAAGTATCCAAGATGCTAAGTTGATAAATTTCTATAATTTTGGAGCAGGGACAAAGACAAAGTTAATTCGTTTTCGTTGTTCGTTTTTTAACCCTTAATTGGATATCTAATTGAAGTGGCACAAATTGGCAAATTGGGCTGGCTCGTACCGCTTGTATTAAATATGACTTACAAACATTAGTCAAACAAACAAAACAATCCAAAGTCAAAGCGATGGATTAAGGTTACAATTTCAGATTTGGCTCAACTCCGATGGCTGAAAGATACTATATTCAAAGTCACGAAACTTATCAATTCAAACAGGCACAAGGAGCCGTATGAATTTCAAACGAAAATTTACTGATTTCGTTGCTATGAAGTTTAACAATCACGCAATAAAAATTCGATCACCAGCAAATGAAAAGTCGTTACAATTAAATTTTTCTTAAAATTAAAATTTAAAAACCTGTTTGTGATACACGGTGCATATCCCGATAACTGCTTTATAAAAATTTTAAGATTCATCTCTAATTGTTTTGCTTACCTAAAAAGAAACAAACAAAAAAAAAACAAGAGTTTTTACTAAAGTAACTTAACGAAAGTTTTATTAAAAATATAGGTTTAGATAAAAAGTTAAGAAGGAAGTCAGTCCTAAGTACAATATGTTTAAAACAAATCGAGATACGTAATTTAATCGGCCTAAAGTAAGTAAAGAAAAAAGAGCACGGTAAATCGGTTGAGATGACTTACATACGCTCATAGGGTTTATTCAAAAATCGCAGAACAAAAGGATTATGCATTGCCAGAAGGATCGTCTAACAATGTGAAACTTTGCGAAGACTGAACGTGAATCAGTTCATCAATCTTTTAACCAATAAACTCATCCATTCCAATATGGAGCGGTTACAATTTAAAGAATTCCCAAGCGAGGTGCAAGGAAAAGTGCTGAAGTTCAGGACTGTAGATAACTCCCAGCAAAGACGCTGGTGTTTATCACGGATTGGATATAATCTGGTGCCTTACACTGGTTAACTGTGTTAATGACAGGTTATGGAAACTTCAAGTATTAACTAGCCAAGAAGAAGTCGAGGAAAGACGATACTTCCACACTGTGCCTGAAAGATATGTATGAAGATAAATTCGAATTTTTAAAAAAATATTTTTAAACACAGTCCATTTTGCGGTTAACAGTGTGTAAAGTTTACTAGAAGGCTTCAATAGGAATCTATAGCTAGTTCCACATAAAAGACGATATGTAAAACTTGTAATTTTAGAAGTTAAATATAGAAAACAATTTAAAATAAGTAAGAGTGCGATATTTGGTCATGCCGAATCTTATATATGCTTCACCCTCTTATGTTTCTTAAAAAAAAAATTGTTAATTTTTCTTGAAATTTTTTTTTTGAGAATTGTTTTTGAAAATTTTTTGTAAAATGTTTTGTAAAAATTTTTATGAAAATTTTTTTGAAAAGTTGTTTTGTAAAATTTTTTTTAAAAACATTTTTTAAAGTTAAAATTTGAAAATTTTTTGTAAACTTTTTTTTTGAAATTTTTTTATTTTTTGTAAAAATTTTGTTCAAAATTTTTTTTAAATATTTTTTTAAAAATTTTGTAAAATATTTTTAGTACAAATTTTCCAAAACATTTTTTAAATTTTTTGTAAATGTTTTGTTTAAACTTTTAAAAAATTTTATGTAAAAATTAAGACCTTCCTGCAATCTTTATTTCGTTAGAATGGTCAGCAGACTAAAGCAAAAAAATGTTCTCATAAAAACGCCCAATGGGCCTATTGACTGCTCCTGGTTACAAGTGGGAACTTTGTGGGTCTATTGCTTTCTATAAAGGTCTTTAATACAAATCAAAGAAAAACCTTACTAACCTAAAAATAAACACTAAATAGGCCCTTGCGGGGTGTTATTGATCCCCCGAGATGCTAGTGCACTCCTTGCGATCTACCATTCGCGGTCTAATATTTATTTAAGAAAATATAGCGAAAAAGAATCATTAAAACCGAAAAAAAACGTGAAAAAAATTTAGATGGATGTGGTTTATTTCCCGCAGCCTTCAAAGGAATGATCTGATGTTGCTGAATTTCAATTCCAAAATTTTAGAAACTTTGGTGGGCTTAAATCTTCTGTAATTGTGTGGTGTCTTGGCAAATGACATTTCAACCCGAACACGGATAGACGGACAAAATCAGCGAAATCAGAAAGACGCTTTCGCAGTTTATAGAGACGGCTCAAAATCGGACTCTTTAGATAGTGTAGGCAAGATTCCAAACTTGGATGAAATATATGGTGACAGCAAACCCGCAAAAAACTTTTTATTGGCTGTCTATACCACACACAGATAAGTTCGAAAATGCTGGACGCTGGGTGATATCAACTTAATCTGTGTTCCGCTATGTTAGTGTAGAGCAAAATTTCCGCAGGAACTACTAAACTTGAATGATTTCGTGACTTTTATAGTCTCAGTATGATTGCAAGAAAACTACAATTCTGCCGAGAACCCTTTCAGAACAGATGCCCATTGATGTCCATGCATGCCGATAAAATCTTCCATGCAAGAAGTTGTTAGGATAAAGAATAAGCAGAAAACGTTGCAGCACCACCTCTGCCATTAAGCAGTCTGCTCTACTAACTCGAAGTCTTTTAGCAGTAATTCGAGTCCCTAAGACCTTGGAGATCTATCGGTCTGTCAACAAGGAAAATTGAACTGACAGGATAAGCCAGCAGCGGCACTTAATTAATAAAATCATCTCAAATAAATAATAAGATTAATAATTATTTCTTATAACGCCATAACATACTAAAAGAAATTATTTAACTTTTAAAACGATACTTGTATTGGACCACGTGCTACAGACATACATATATCAGTTACTTACGAATCTATTAAAAAAAACAACGATATTGTGGTGTGTATACTATAGCTTTTAAAAACTTTGCATTTGTGTGTCTATATTATGTTAATTGAACCACTGTGACCTAGAAAAGGGATATAAAATCTAGAAAAAATATGTTTTTTTTTAGATTTCAAGAACATTTGCATACAAATCAATGTGTGAATAAAAGTACTTAAATGCCCATGTAAAAAGTGTCAACGAACCCATCTGGGGCCCAAGTACATTTATGTAAATATTTTTTTTTTTTTTTTTTTTTGGATTAAGTCAATATATTTATATCTAAACACATATAACCGCTTGTCAACTGATTAAACTTTGACTTCATTTGTAGCTAAACATTTTTTAATTTTTTTGTAAGTAAATGTCTCTCTTTTACTGAATTTCCTTCCTTTGTTGCCTTGCTCGCCTGAATGTCAATGTAAACATTTGTGGGGTCAACCAAAAACAAATTTTTTAACACACAGTAACATGTGCCAACAAAAAACCAAAACTGGCGGAAATAAAATTGAATTCAACCGAATTTAAATCAACAAAACTCACACTTGTTCCAAACAATGTTAATCACATACATGTGTTTGTGTATGTGTATACGATACGAATGAAAATAGACATTGAAAACCACAAAATATCCTTTTGTAAAATAATGTTGTAAACGAACTGTTTTCTTGTTTCTTTTTTTTATAGCTTTGAGCATAATTGTTAAGACACCAGGAATAAATTAAAGAGCAGAACTTTTAATAACAGTGTTATGAAAGTGTATAGAAACAATCAAAACTTTTCGCAAACGTTTCATGCAAAGATACAAACTTAAAATTATTGTTTTGTACATGAGCAAAACCCAAACAAATACTTTTTGAATCATAAAAAACACAAAAAAAACTGTTAGCTTTTCACTCATCTAGTTGCCTTGATAATCCATTACAAACGCGAACGAAAACGAAAACGGATACGTTTTTTAGTAATTGATTTAGTTTGTTTAATTTTTGAAAGCAAGTTTTGTTTATATTTTAAATAAACAACAATAGAAACAATAAATCGTATTAGCTGTCTTTCAATATCTTCTAAAAATAAAAGTTATATACCGCTTTGATACATTGTTCGCCATAATAAGTAAATCATTAAACAAACGTTTGCAAAAGGTTTTTTTTTTCACCTCGCTGTATCTTTTCTAGGTTACAGTTAGCTAAATGTATATAATGGCATTTTCATTGTTTTTGTTTTGCATTTATTTTACTCATTGCAAAGAACAAAACCAAACGGATGCATACATTTCGTTCTGTTTCTTTTCGTACTCTGGTAGAAGAGGACTATTTGAAAATTTACAACAGAAAGAAGATAAGTGTGTTGCACTGTGCATTTAATAGAAGTTTTTATTTTTTAAACGAGGAGGGTTAAAACATTACAGTTACTATTTAAGCTGAAGGACTGTTAAACAGTTGCTACAACTATGTATGTATTTTCTCTAAAATATATTTCTTGTATTTTAGTCCTTGATATTGATATCCGATGGATATCGAAATATTGGAAAAATAATATAAACTTTTCTGACAAATAAAATGGCCTCAAGTTTGACTATCAACTCCTTTAAATTTATTAAATTTAAATAAGTCCGAAGAAAAATAATCCTGATCACAATTATACTTAAATGGCTTTTAAATTAAATTATGTTTAAACTCTTTAACCAACAAAACAAAAAATACAGCGAAAACAAACACAATAACTTCAACAAAATATTCATATACCCAGAAATTAAAACAAACAGGATATTAAAATTCACTTTCCTGTTAATGTGAAAAACATGTACGAACATATGGAAGATGTACGTATGCACGCACACACACTCTATCCTACATTGTTGATTATTCATTTAAATGTTGTCATCATTTGTCAATATTGCAAAAACCAGAGCAAACAATTTTAAATTTCTTTAATCCTGTTAATCCGTTTCAAACAGCCACTGTTTGTGTCTTTCATAAAAATTAATTTACAAAAATACATTTTAACACCTTTAATTGTTGTATTATGCATCAGTAGCTAAATATGTATGCGTTCGTGCCCTTCTGAATAAATTTATATAAAATTTAATTTTGATGATGATAAATTGCTGCGTAGTTGTTTGTCTTTCTCTTCATGTTTATTTGTGTTGGCCCAGCAAACAGCAAGTTTGTTCTCAAATGGAAAATGTTTTGATACTAAACTCTTTCTCAAATAGAAGTTGTTTGAAAATGGGTTGAAAATAATTTTATATTAACAAATTTCTCAACAAGAAAGGTGATTATTTTTCAAATTTGGATATATTTGTTAGCAACTTTTTGTTACCAACTTTTTCTCAAAGCTTTTTTCAAATGTTTTTCAACTGTGGCTTGGAATTAAAATCGAAATATTGTTATTTATCAATGTATTTTTTTCATTAAAAAATTTATTATTTTTAAAATTAAGAAATATATATATTTTTACCAACTTTTTCTCAAACTTTTTTCAAATGTTGATTTGAACTAAAATAAATATTGTTATTTATCAATTTATTTTTTCTCATTTACATGTATTTTAAATTGGAAATTAGATTTCTGAACAAATTTTTTTTTCAAATTTAAAAATACGTTTGTTATAAACTTTTTCTCAAAGCTTTTTTCAAATGTGGATTGAAATTGAAATTAAAATCAAAATATTTTTATTTATCAATTAATTATTTTTATTTTAAAATGCATGTCTTGGATTTCTCAACAAAAAATTGATTATATGATTCAAATTAAAAAATATATATTTTTTAACAACCTTTCTCAAAGCTATTTCAAATGTGGACTGGAAATAAAATCGAAATATTGTTTTTTATCAATTAATTTTTTCTCATCTTACATGCATTTTAAAATTGGATCTTAGATTTCTCATCAAAAAATGTATTTTTTTCAAATTAAGAAATAAGTTTGTTATTAACTTTTTCTCAAAGCTTTTTGCAAATGTATTGTGTATTGGAATTTAAATCCAAATACTGTTATTTATGAATTTATTTTTTCTCTTTTTGGATTTCTCAACAAAAAATTGATTATTTTTCAAATTAAAAAATACGTATGTTATTAACTTTTTCTCAAAGCTTTTTCAAATATAGATTGGAATTAAAATCAAAATATTGTTATTTATTAATTTATTTTTTCTCATTTTAAAATTCATGAATTGGGATTTAGTTAATTTTTTAACATATCGCACACTAAATCACAAGAGTCACAACTCGAAATTCACAGCGTTGTAATTATGTAATCAAATCGAGCTTCACAATAACAATTTGAAAATATCGTTTGCATCTCTGTCTTCTTCAACTGGAAATATAACGTTACGCAGTGGTTTAGAAACGTTTTATTTTGGAAATAATTCGGTAGCTCATGAACTACTAAAGACATCTTAATGAAAGGCAAAGGCAAAGCAAAGGTATCTTTGAATAGAGTTGCGGATGGTCGACCACCTAGGGTAAATTGGGTACATTCGGATTTTTTTTTTTAAGGTCAAAAAAAGTTTTTATAATTTAAATATTAACATTTGTTAAACTTAGATAGTCCTTGAAAATATCTACATAAAATGTGCTTACATGTCTGGGTTATCTCTTTAAGTCTGGGAAAAAATTTAGAAAATATTTTTTAATTATTGGCCGACCTTAACTTAGTATTTTTGATGTAGTGGCTTTATTTATTATTGGTTTTTTATTTTAATACATTGGCTGCACTCTTGATATAATTTAGAATATTTATTCTTGTAACACGTTTCGTTAAAAACCTACAAGCCTCTAATAAGGGAAAATGTAAAAACTATCCTTTTGTCAGGATTTTCTTCAAAAAAAAAAGGTGGTATGGGTTCTTCGCTTAAAAAAATTAAGCTTTCTTCGGTAATAGTAATTTGTTTTGGGCTATTTTAAAGACAGCCTATAGCAAAAATTGGAAAATTTGGTCAATAAATTGTAACGATTTTCCCTCTACCCCCAACCAAACACATTTAATTTTGAAATAAAATTTATGATTTATTGTAAAATTCCCGCGAGTACAAGAAACAATCAGATTGAAAAAACAATCAGATTTGTAATGCTCCATTTCTTGGCCACAAAGTCCAAAATGGTGTTGGCAGCCCAGTGGTTAACAAAGGAAGGGGAGCGACCCTCTTTTGTAAAAAAATCTAATTAAAAAAATAAAAAATAACACTATATTATGAATTTTCCAGTTTTAAAGGTAAATAACACTTGAAAAATTAATCTAGATACTCTAAATACAAGAGAGAGACAAAAAAAATGTTTATGTGCAGAAGCAACACATTTAACATAAAAATAGACATAACTGTATTTATCCAGTTAAAGATAGTGATGTGAAAGAAATTTTTACAGTAGTTAGAGAATTGTACTCTGAATTAATTTAGGGAAAAAAGTCAGTTTTGGAAAATATGGAGTTCTGACCCTTTTGTATTTAGGGTGCGATATGTATACATTTAGGATGTAGAAGATCTATAACCTCAACAATTATTGAATTGTTTGTGTCTTTATATGTAAAAATCAAGACGAATTCATACCAGATGTGAACAGTACGACAAAAACTACAACAAAACAACAACATTGACATTCTACTAGCAGTTAGAAAACAATGTAATTTTGACAAGACATTAGCAAAAAAAAAGAGAGCAAAAAAACAATCAGCTGGCCTAACGCCTCCACCTGATATGAATTCGCCTTAGTAAAAAATAAAATGTGTTTATAAACATTATGTGTGAACCTAAAATATGTTTTTGCACTTTTACATTGAAAGAGACAAAACATTCATTAATAGGCAAATTTAATGAATCTGCACTCTAATCAATTATTTCCAAAATAAAACGATTTTAAACAACTGTGTAACGTTATATTTCCAGTTTACGAAAGCTGAAAAGCAAACAAAATTTTCGTGGTCATTAGAGATTTGATATGTGAACTGGTTTATGAAAAAACACGATTTTGATAAATTTGAAGTTGTGACTGTTTATGATTTGGTGTGTGGTATTATATTGACCTACACTCAACTTTACCATACCCAATGGAAACAGATATTTTTATGGATATATTACATAAAGAATATAAGTTCAAAGTATATTCGAATCGAAAAATTAATTATTTTCGGTTTGGGGTATTAAGTAAACTACCCCTTGCGCCTTCCCGATTTTGCCCAAAATTTGTACAGCTCTTCCTCTCCATAAACAAAAGGCTCATACTGAATTTCATTTTAATATGTCATACGGTATTTCCTTTAGAGCGTTCACAACATTTGGGGGTCAGGAAACTACCCTTTGCGCCCTTTCGATTATGTCCAAAAGCTATACAGTTCTTCATATCTATATATCAAAGTTACATACTAAATTTGACATCATCGCGAAAATAGCCAAAATGGATTCAGGAGCTCGACTTTTTTCATGATTACTATACTTTACCTTATACTACGTATGGTAAAGTAAAAAACGAATATTGGGAGAAAAGCGAATAAACAAAAAGTAGCTTTCATTGCTAACCGAAGGTTGGCTGAAGCAACAACAAATATAAGGTGGTAAATATTAAAGTAAAAGTATTAAATAACAGGCAAGCTTTAGGTAGTGGTAAATTTCGTTCTCACCAACTGACGATTGATGATTGAACACGGTTTTTCTCGTATTCCTTTATCTGAGTTTGGTTGGTTAAATAGATGATGCTTACAACCAAACAGTACCCAAAGTAGATAGATAGAAGAGTGCTGATGACGGACGTAGCTGTCTAGAAAATGCATTCCATTCTGCTGGTGTCTAAAATTAAATTTTTCAAATTTTTCTTTAATATTGATCACCTGATTTGTTACTTAAATTATTCTTTCTTAGAAAGAATAAAACGAACTTAAATTTGACTTCAAATTTCATCTTTATATTAATTATAATCCTTATCAATTTGTGTTTTCATATTGTTACGTTTCACGTCTTCGTTAGGTTTTTTTAACTTCAAAATAAAACATTTCGACATTAATTTTACTTTAATTACACCGTTAAAATACACCTTCTGTTTAACAATTAATCAGGTAGACTTTTAAATTATACATATATATGTAGCAGTCTTATCATTCGCAATCTCGAATTCCATTTATAGGCAAACAAAAACGTCTAGAATGTTTTATTCTGGAAAGATCTGGCAGGTGTATAAGTTACTCAAGAGAATTCTGCAACAACATTTAACACACACTTAGCGAAGAATGATAGACACAATATAATGCCATCCGAATGATTGCCAGTTAGGTGATGTAGTTTGCCCTATTTAAAATACGCTGATTTTCAAATGTTTGGCTATATGTTCGCTAGGTTAGAATCGTTACCAATGTGTATTGATGTGTGTGTGCGTGCGCGCTTGTTTAACATATTTGTTTTATTTTTTAATTTGTTGATCTTAAATAACATTTATTTATTTATTTATTTTTCTGTTAAATTTAATTTTATATACGATTCAAAATTTAACAAAGATTTACAAGAGTGTCTAGAATGCCTTGTTAGTAAATAAATAATCCAATAATTTGTGAACAATTTGGTATGGTGCCTATAGTGATGGTAGGTAGTGTGGTAGTCTATCAGTCCGAGGTTGTGGGTTCGACTTCCACCGCCAACTCTGATGTTTATAAGTTGTTGGCGGCAAGTCCAGAAAGAAGTTGGATAAAAAATTATGGGTATATTATCTGGGTTAACTGTGTTAATGACAGGTCAAATACTCTTTAAGTATCATTTGACCAAGAAACAAAAAAAAAAACGAGAAGAGATGATAGTTGCAAAACATGCCTGGAAAAGGCTTTCGAATCACAGGTAGACACAAATTAAATGTGGTTACTATAAGCACCTTAGCCTTAAACACACGTTACCAATTACAAGAGACTCTGTGGTGAGGAAGGAGGTCCACAGTTATCAGTCGCCAGACTCTGGTCACTGTAAACGACTGTAAAAGGCCAGTGACTCAATTAAGCAAGGTAGTTGAAAATGATCTATCGTGTACCATTAATAAACGAAGAGGATCGGAAAGGCACCCATAAAACCCATAAATTTTGAGATGTGCTTTGGTTTCGCCCCAATATTAATATAAAACTTGTGTCCATCTCTTGCGCCCAATAAAAACGGGAGTTACTTCAGAGACTGTCCTTTTTACTTTATATGAGGCTTCCTTATCCAACCCTGTGGGATTCTCAGGATCCTGTTTTTTTTTTTGTTGTCTCAACAGAAGCTTTCAATCGTCTCAGTTTTTGAGACTGTAAATGATATTTCACTTCATCTGAAATCCGGCTTAAAAAGGAATACAACTCCTATGCATACACCGGTACTCCAATGCCTATTTGGGAGCTTTCAGGGAAGGACAAACAAGCTCATTTGTGATAGTATGTATGCTATACAACATTACTGGCAGTGTTTTACTATTTCATCTGTACTACAATAGAAAGAGTTCTAATGAAATCAAAAAGCTTTTCCATGACATCTGTACGTTTCTGTTTATGATAAATTTTTCTTATAGAAGGTTTTCCATGGGGAAACCCCATTGACCAGGGAATAGCACAGTATTTTAATCTAACAGTTTATACGTGGTACGAACTTCCTGCAAGGGTCTTCTCGGAAACATTCAGAGTGAGAAAAGATATCCTTCTTACCATAAGTTACTTTTCTAGTTTTGGCACAATGCTTTTTATAGGTTCAATCCCTGAGTGCTGGTCCTGTTAAAAAAGCAAATGCTTTAAGCATTTAAATATGTTTCTCTACATTTAATTGGAAAAGATTATTTCTTAATGTTTATAAAAGAAAGTTGAAAATCTGTACGGACATGTCTGATTCCGATATGCATCATAATCAATCATAAAATAAATCAAGTCAGTTACGTGATTTCGCATTTCAGCTAACGATATAAACTTGTATACATTATTAACTTTTTATAGAAAATATCCATTTATAATTCGAAAATCATTTTTTTAATGCCTACTAAATAAAAATAAATTTTTCGCTTCATTTCCTTCTGCGTTACAAGGAAAGTGTTAAAATTGATGGCGAGGATATTCCTTTGTTTAAATTTTACTTTTTCACTTATAAACGATTTTCGTTTGATGTATTTTTATTTATAAAATCGATACCTTTTTGTATAAGTTTTTTTCTTTATCCTCTTCATGTACATTTTATCTTTTGTGTAATTTCTTTATTCGTAAGATGTTTAGCCTTGTATTAGTCTTTTTTGTATCTTGTTTTTTTGTTATGTTAATGCTATTTGAAAATATACTCCGAGCCATTCATACTATAGTCCGTCACCTTACTTACACACATCTTCAGGTGCATATTTGAATTTTTTCTTTACTGTGTTCCTTCTACTCATAAAATATTCTACTGGCTTTTGTATCTCTTAAATAGCAAATCTTTGCACAGATTCAACATGTGGTACATACTATTTGATGCACCGCAGTGGTCTACATATATAAGGAGGCGCAAGGCCTTATAGTCGCAAAGGTTGTTATTGCGTAGCAGGCCTTTTGCTCTCTCTTCTGCAGGCAAGCGTTTCAGAAGGTCCTTCGAAAATTGTCTGCTAGAAGGCCATCATTTAATGCCTTTTGGAAGGCTTTCGTAGCAAAAACTATGACAAATTCTTTTTTTGACAAGATCATTTAAGTTTTTTTTTTTTTTAAATTTTATTTAAAACTAGCTATCTCCGGTGCGCTTTGCTACACCCATCCACAAAAATTACAGTTAACACTTACAAGAAAGGTATGGCCAACTTCTAACTGGAAAACGCACGCTATTCTTACGACAAAACTGTTTCAGTTTATACGCAACATACGACGCACAGTGCTTTGTTCCCATATAACGATGGGATAAATATAGAAAGAGTTGACACATACTTTTAAAACTTTGCAAGACACTTATATTTAGCCTAATTGAGTAAAATTTAGGTTTTGAAAAAATCGGAACAAGGACACGCCTACCGCCCATGCTCCAAAAATCTAATGTTTTTATATTTTCTATGTTATTCAACGAAAAAAAAAAAATGTGAAATTATAGGTTTTTTAAAACATCATAATTGCTTTAGAAAAAAGGACTCTTGATCCTGTCAAATATCCTTTATAGAAAAAATGCAATAAAACAAAAATTATGCGAATTTCATGAAACTTATAAATATCTATTCGTACAGAAGTGCACATGACTTTATATGACTCACGGTCACGCATACTCACGGTGAGAAAAAACTTACTCACGCACAATCATTTTAGAAATAATTCTTGCAAAAAAAACCGACTTCAAAACAGACAAACTTAAAAGCATGTTTCTTTAAGACGGTAACTATTGCGACACCCTGTAATTTCCGAATTCAAATTTTATACTAGTTATAGCGATCGTAGCAATACAGGTTCGCTGTAAATTTCAACCTTCTGTCTGTAAAGTTTTAAAAGTTTGGTCATATACATCAAATTACATAAACTATTGCGACACCCTGTAATTTATAATTTTAAATAATTATACTTATTATAACAGATATAGTAATGGACATTCTGTCTAATTGTTAAGTGTTTATCAATAACTGTTTAAAAGATAGGGTCATATATATCAAATGACGTCACCTATTGGGACACCCTTTAAATTCAAATTTTAATATAAATACTTTTTAAAGAACACTTTGTAATACAGATTCTTTTTAAATTTTAACTTTGTGTCCATCAACTATTGGGACACCCTATAATTTCCAATTTTAAATATTTATACTTGTTGTTATTCGAGACATAGTAGTGAACATTTTGTCTATTTTTCAAGTGTTTGTCTATAACGGTTCCAAAGATGAGGACATAATGGTCAAATAACATCAATAATGGGGACACCCTTTAATTTATAGATCCAAGTTTTATACTTGTTTTAATAGCGGACTAAGCAATATAGGTTCTTTGTAAATTTCAACTGTCTATCTATAACAGTTGAAAAGTTTGGCCATATATATTACTTTTACATTAACTATTGGGACACCCTTTAATTTCCAAATTCATATTTTGCACTTGTTATTTTAGCGGACTTAGCAATACAAGTACTTTGTAAATTTCAACTGTCTGTCTATAAAGGTTCAAAAGTTTGGCCATATATATATATCAAAATAAACCAACTAATGGGACACCCTTTAATTTCTAATTTTAAATATTTATACTTATTATAACAGACATAGTATCGAACATTCTGTGCAACTTTCAAGTGTTTGTCTATAACGGTTCAAAAGATAGGAGAATAAAGGTGAAATTAAGTCACCTATGGGGTCACCCTTTAATTTTTAATTTTATTTTTTAATTACTTTTTGTTGTTGGGAGCTACTGTGATACGCACTTTTTTTAATTTTAAATTGGTGACCTATAATGTTCATAATACACGTAAAAAACATGTATGTTGTATGGGGACACCCTTTAATTTTTAAAATTTTGAACTTCTTTTAAAATGGGACCAATCTGTAGCCATAACCTTTCTAATAGAGCAAAATTTTTAAAATCGGTTCAGAAATGACTGAGTTCTGCGGGCACAAACATAAAAAAAAAAGCAACATTCAGACGAATTGATAACCTCCTTCTTTTTTTGAAGTCGGTTAAAAATTCATTTAAAGCTCATCGCCACTACTTGAAACGCTTTCTTCTTCATTCAAGAGACTTTCTTTTTGTATATATTTATAAATATCTTCATAATCTATATTATTTTCAATCTTATTCCCTCTTTAAAACATAAATGGATCTGTGGATAATTAACTAATGAGTCATCAAATCCTTATGCGAGTCTACTTGAGATGCTTTTCGGGTATGCGCCAATCGTAGTTTTCTCACATTTTTGTGATTTGCTTCTAGCACTTCTTTTGACAACCAGCCTAAAATGGTTTTTATTGAATTATTATTTGAATTTGAGAAAGGTGTTCTAAATCATATCTACCTGTTGGCACATTAAAATACAAAATACAAGAAACACTTGAAAAAGAGTACGGCCAACCGTTTAACTCCAAAACGCACGCTAGTGTAATGACAGAAAAGTTTTAGTTTATATGCAAGGTACGACGCCCACTGTTCCCATCTAATCTGCTTGACTATGCGTATTAACTATAATTTTTACTTTGTGTGGGCGGTACCTCACTCCCACTATCCTAATCCTGTCTGTATTTTGCGAGATTATCCACATTAGTATGAAGGTTACTTGTGAAAATTTTCAAAACTCTACTTATTGTAGTTCTCTAAGTACACGATAATAATTTTTTACTTTGTATGGGAGGTACCACACCCACTGTCACAATCCAGTTTGTGTTTTGTTCTATCTCTACATATTATAGATCTTCAGGTGATTGTTAATAATTTTTCACGAGAGGTACCACGCCCATTATTCCATCCAACTTGCGTTTCGCTAAACTATGTATTTCAATAAGGGGGTTACTGTTGCACCATTTGAAAAATCTACCTATTATAGTTCTCTAGCTTTTAAAAAGTGGGCGTAAAACTGGGCTTGAGTTGTGTTATGATGAATATAAAAAAGAAATGGCCAAATCGGTGCGAGCCCTTGTAAAATTCCTTCTTTAGAAGGCGCAGAAAAATGAGGGTCGTAGAGAAAGAGGGTCTAAGCATGACTAATAGAAGGCCTGAAGTGAGAAGGCCTTTTCAATTTTACCACTGGGGCGAGATATAATTGCACTCATATTTCTTTTGATGTACGTATGGTGCGGTACTATTTTTAAGCATGTGTGTTAAAGAGGAAAAAATAATCGTGTAAACAGCATGGTTTCTTGTCGTAAAAAATCAATGATAATTACGACATTGTCATGCTTATTATGGCGTTGTTTTTTCTAACAACATTTGTTTTAGTACTTTGGGAATAGCTCCAAATTATGCAACATATTGTGCTGTAGTTAAAAAAATATGTTTGTCACTGAAAGAAAGTAAAAACACTTGCTTTAAAATTATTTCAGGAGTTATACAAAGTTGTTCAGGAGTTATACAAATTCAACAGATATATAACGCAATTCTGAATGTTTCATGCTAGAAAAGGCTTCTGCAGGAGGTTTATTACTCAAACGATTTGTACTGCTTTAAGCAAACAATTGCAGCAATGTGTTGTGCGATTTACTGGAAAATCGAACACAATAAAAGCGGTTGTTAATAGAGAGTGTTTCAAAAGCAAAACTGTCAAATTTTCCAATTTCATTTCATAACAACTTATTACACAGCTCACTATTTCTTAACTACTGATCCAACCTATCAGAAACATAGAGAAGAATAGTTTTCTTGTATTCCTTTATCTGGGTTTGGTTGGTTAAATAGATGATGCTTACAACTAAACACTACCCAAAGTAGATAGATACGAAGTGTGCTGATGAGGGACGTAGGTGGTGTCTAGAAATTTAATTTTCCCAAGTTTTCTTTAATAATATCACCTAATTTGTAATTTAATTTTTTAATTCTATCTTGGAGGGAATAAAAACGGACTTAAGCTTGATTTAAAATTTCATATGTATGCAAAATAAATAGTACGAATAATTAAAATTTCAAATATTCAATATTCATAATAAAAAGATTATTAACAAAGTTTTTTCTTTGTGAATTAGTATACATTTATAATCACTCTTTATAATTTAAAAGGAATATTATGTTTTGCTATTTAATGTATTAATAAAATATCATGTATTTTTTATGGAATCCTTATTATATAAAATTATAAATTTTATTTAAAATGTAAATGGGCCTGTCTCATATGACATTTCATAGTTTTTTCATAGTCGTACAATAATCGGTTAATTTAGCTATATAATGATTATATTAGAACATAATATTATAACTTTCTTTTATATTATAGTGATATTTTATTATAATAT
Organism: Phasia obesa; assembly: GCA_949628195.1. Lineage (NCBI taxonomy): Eukaryota > Metazoa > Arthropoda > Insecta > Diptera > Tachinidae > Phasia > Phasia obesa. The sequence goes on from OX451218.1 coordinate 86,651,168, forward strand.
GTTTATATTTTAATCAGTGTTGTCAGGGTTGACAATAATATGGTTATAAGAAAACAATATTGTTATTATGTTTAATAATATAGTTTTATTACAACCATATAATTTAATTATAACATGTTGCTCTTTGATTATAATAACCTCAACCATGTTTTTTCTTTGCGTGTAGTTGTAACTGTGTTGTTTACGAATTTTACACACAAACCTTTTTTATTATTAATGTAGGGGGAATTTTAAAGCAGACCATTTTCTTAATGGGACCCCCTATGTCCTCAATGATTATAAACAACCGACATGTAATTTACGTCAACTTTACATTCATTGAGTCCGGCTATCATCAGCCGGGCTTTTTCTTGACTTTTTGTCATTTCAGACTGTCGGCGGTAACTGTGGGCCTTCTTTCACATCACGGAGGCACTAGTAATGGCTAGCATTTGTTCCCCCATCACATCTTATATTAGCCACTGCTGGATATTCACGACCCCCAGGGGTTCCAATTGTCACTGCAGGAATATGGCAAATGCTTTGACGCGGTTCACTCGGGGAAAATAGGGGCACCAGACGCTAGGGTTCCTCGAGCCTAAATCTGGAAGAAAAGGTTGTTTTATAACACGGGTCCTCTTCGAGGCCCGACCAGTGCCCAAAGGACTGGTACCACGGGAATCGGTGGCCCCACAGAGAGCCTATCCTCTCTGTGACCGGTTATTGGTGAGGTCCCCTTCGGGGGTACACGTGGTGGTTGTGGTTTAAGATCGATTTATGTAGGTAAGGTGCATGGTCGATCAAGTGTGCTGTTGCACTCTCAACAGACGGAGTTTGGATAGTCTCCAAACCCCTAAGCAAGAGGTTATAATATGGATCTAGGCTTTCCTTGGAAAGGCTTGCCATATTATATAAATTTCTACTCATTGTGACTGTATCACACACAAAAAGCGATTGGTGGCAATCGTAAAGTGTTGTTATACTACACAATGGGGGCGCTAGTCTACGCCTAAGTTTCACTCGGTGGTAAGACCACCGTGAGGTTAGGCCGAGTTGGCAGGTACTCACGTTAATCTTGTTCCACAATTGCTGGATATTCACACACAGTGTGTGCTATCGTCACGGTCGTCTACGCCTCTTCTTCGATTTTCAACTTGGCTACATGATACTTGAATTTCCATGATCTGTCACTAAAGTAGTTATCCAGCTTAAGGTACTTCTATTGTATCTGAGAAACTTACTGGTCTTCTGTGCCAAGGGGCTCTTTGAGCACCATCCGAGAAGGCCTACATGTATAAGCCTCCCTCTACGTTTTGACACTTAGTGAGTCCAGCCATTGTACGACCTTCACTCGCATTAGGAATTCACAGTTGGTTTGCTGCTTTATACCCAGCTCCGGTTATGTGTCCCTTAACCACGTCAACGTTACCTCACTAACAACTTTTTGATTTTAAAACACATTCCAGCACACCACCTTAATCAGTGCAACTGCGATATATATCTGTTAAAAATTCTCTTGAAAGTGAATATGTCAAATCCAAATAGAGTGCAAAATCCGATTTTAGTAGCGCGTTAAGCAAAGAAGTTGGCTTTTATGTGTAAAAGTATTAAAATTTTTATTATTTTCAGGTCTTTCTAGCGATTTTATATCTATTTTTAAGTTTTATTTATTTAGTTTTATTGAACACACTAAGCTTACATTACTGTTTATGGTAAAAGCTAGGCGCTTGACGCGTTGATTATGTTTTGGCTATTAGAAAAACTTTAAAAATTTCAATATGATTTAAGTTTATTTATTTTTAATTTAACATGTAATCTTTAACAAAAATATATGAGTAAAGAAATTGATAATTTTTAATTTTTTATTATTGCGTTTTATATTAATAATTTTCATAAATTTTACCAATTTAATTTGTTTGTTTTAAATTATTTTCAAGAATTTTATGTCATCGTGAATTAATGTGTTTATTTTGTTTAGACAATTAAATTATTTGCGTTCAAAAATAATGCTAAACTCATTAAAGCAACATGTAAAGTAGCTCTGCAAACCGATAGTGACATAAAATAAATTGTACATTTGAGGTATTGCCCCCACCAACGGCAAGTAATATTAAATTAGTGTTAAAATACCATTGACGTCATCTGTTGCTTTCTTAAAGATGACTAGCATGTCAGGTTTAATGAAGAAAATTAAAATTAAAAATTTGTAATTCATAGAATGTTAAGCCATTTTTTTTAATATAAAAATATTGCTTTAATTTAGTAATCTATTCTTGTTTAAATACATCTGTGGCAAAAAGGAATAACTGCTTATGTCGACTTAAGCTCTTAAGTTTATTTATCGTGAATAACTAATTTATTTGACTGTATTCATATAGTCCCAACAGAATGAAATATCATTAACTTCAATGGGAATAAATAAATAAGGATGTTTGGCTTTTGCTTTGAAAGCAACTCGCACGTGCTTCAGGTATGGCAGCATTTAATAATTTGGATTTGGAGCATACGTGCTAGGTAGTTGCAGCCAATGTAATATTAACAACTTCTCTGAACATACCAACACAATTTGGACGTGTCAAAGCACTAGTGCTGGCAATTTCTACTACTTTCAATTACTCGATACAATTCAATACTTTTCATTTGGGTACTCAATACTACTCAATACTTCTGTTTACATACAAGCAGAGGAAATCTATCGTCGTAGTTGCCAAATATTTTTATAAATTTATTTCTAAAAATACTACCGTAAAAGTATCGATTAACTACTTTTGTGTATTGAGTACCCAAAAAAAAATTATCAAGTATAGAGTACTCGGTATCATACATGGGACTAATTAATTAGATTGAGTAATTAAATGACAATGTAATTAGCATTGAATTCTAAATAATGCTAATATTTTTTTTTTTTTTTCATTACCATTGTGTTCATTAATGGTAATGCTATTTAATGAAAAGTTTTATTAGTAATTATTAAAAAAACAAAATCAATAATTAATGATTAAATATAAATATAAAAAAACATTATCATTATTGGCCACATTTGCAATTAACCTTTTTGTGGTGACGTTTTTAAAGAAGTCCTACCTCAATTCTCTACTCTCCTATTATGTACAATTTTTCACATAAAAACAAACAAAAATCAGAAAAAAATATAAAAAAATTCTGAGAATTAAATTCTTTATGACAAATTTTTAACCCGATGTAGTATAGATTTTCAAAACTAGAGTGAATGCATTAGTAGTGTTGCAGGCATGAAATTGGTACTTTATTCGTAGTTGTTAAAACCAAATGCAATCATAAATTTGTGTTTAATAAAAGCAATGAATTTTTCATCAATTCTAATTAGTAATTATACAATTTCATTACATTTCCCTTGCCATTGGTAAAAACAATTGTAATTAAAAACAAAACAGTAGCATTACATGGTAGTTAAACTTTTTTTTTTCATTTTAACTATTTGAAATAATGCCAATGAAAATTCAATGCTAATGTAAAAATCCCAAATATGCTCGTTACCCACTACTCAATACTTTGCCATGACTACTAAGCACCTTAAATTGCTCATTCAAATCACTTTTTAGCTTAAAACTTAAACTTACTTTGAAGGGTCCGCTGTTTTTCAACAATCTGTCGAGGCTCATAAATAAAAATTATTCACCAATTTCGGCAAACTGAGTAAAAAGTTTTACTACGCTCTGGTAGTAGAATCGAACCTATACTGTCAAATCCGTGTATTTTTTGAAAAGTTCTTATTTGCTGCACTGTGTAATTTATACATTTTTTTTTATTTTTTATTGCATACATGGGTACGTATACGTAATATATATAATTTTTTTATTTTGTATACGAAGGCGTGAGTATGAGGGTCGATTTTTGGTGTAATAGATCCTATGAAGAACTATAAACTTGCGGAAATCCAAAATAAGCAGGTCTTCAAGAATTAACTAATTAAAAAAAAAAATAAAAATAAATTGAAAACATTTTTATAAAAAAGACCAAGAGCTTAAAAACTTAATTATAAAAATATATATACATATGTATATATAAACAGATTAAAAAATTATTATACGGTAATTAAAAGGAAAATATATACATATGTATATATATATTTTCACTAGCTAGAATCATTTTTTTCTTCTTAGATAACTAAAACCATTTAAAAAATGTCTTAAATATAGAGGAAGGGGCCAAAATCAATGTTTATCGTTCGCAAATATATTCCTATTGGACATTTTCGCGGGAAATTGGGAAAGTCACTTGAAATTCAACCGAAAAGAGAAAAAGCTGCGTAAAGCTCCCTCATTTCAACACCAAAAAAAGGTATCCAGCTGGTTTTTGCTACCCGGGGGTTCCAATTGCCACTACAGGAATGGCAAATGCTTTGACGCGGTACACTCGGGGAAAATAGGGGCACCAGACGCTAGGGTTCCTAGAACCTAAATCTGGAAGAAAAGGTCTGTGTGTTAAAACATACGGGCTCTCTTCGAGGCCCAACCAGTGCCCAAAGGACTGGTACCACGGGAATCGGTAGGCCCACAGAGAGCCTATACCCTCTGTGACCGGTTGTTGATGAGGTCCCCTTCGGGGGTACACGTGGTGGTTGTGTTTTAAGATCGATTTATGTAGGCATGGTGCACGGTCGTTCAAGTGTGCTGTTGCACTCTCAACAGACGGATATGAGTTTTGTATTATATCTTTCGGCTAGTTAAGATGTCAAAAGTAAATATGCAAAGCATTAAATCTTGTAATAAAAATAATTAAAATTTTACTTTTAAATGAATTTTTTATTCTATTCAACTGCTGTTCCCATCGCCGCAATACATAAAAACAATTTACAAAAAAAAAAAATAAATAAAAACAAAACAGAAAAAATAATTGTTTTTTAATACACGTTTCACGTGCAGAAATATTCATTTCATAATTTAGCTTTTGGCATTACCGGGTGATCCAAATGCAAGTATATTTTTAAATGATATTTAATTTTGAAAGTGATAGATATCACGATATTTCCGAAATATCTCTTGTCCGAAACATACCTCTGTAGACAAAAATTAGACGCTTTACGCTTGGACAAGGCTGGGAAATACTGCAAACTTATTAACGAAGTCAGTGCTGTGTTGCATAAATTGTGCATTTGTTAAAAAATGTGTGCACAAAATTATGCAAATAGTTCGTGAGATTGGTTTGCAAGTGGACAACCCTGATGGTCTTCGACGATAATGTAGCTGCTGTGGGTGAATTTATGCAACTCCCTACAACACCGTTGACTCGCCATAGATCTATACAACACCGCATTTGTTTAAATGATGAGAATTTTGACAAAGATTCTTGATTATTCACTTGCAAGGTCTAGCTGACTCAGCAATTGAAGGCAAATGACCAGTTACTTCGTTACGGCTTCTCAGGCGTCAATCGGACATCGAATTTGGTAAAAAAAAATATCTTTTCTGAAAAGTCCCTTTTTCTTGTCAGCGTCTATATCAACAAAAAATTGTCACATAAGAGAGTTAGAGGTTGGGGAGAATTTTGGAGTGGCCCATTGCTTTTTTTAAATTGCTGGAAATGCTGTTTCAGTCAACGGTGAGCATTTCAGTGCCATAATTACGGACTTCTTATGGCCCGAAATGGAAGATAAGAATTTGATAATTTTGGTTTTAGCAGGCTGGCGCAACATGTCGAACAAATCGATCTTTCGCACATAAGTTCGGCAAACGTGTTACCAGACCTTTTTGGCATTGTAAATCGCAGACTCGAATTGACCTCATTACACTTTTTCTTGCTTGCTGCCGTAAAAGGCTAATGCTATGCGAGTAATCCAAAAACGATAAACAACCTTAGGGTTAACCTAGTCCAAGCTATTGTTAAGAACGAAAAACCGACAGCAAAGTCTTTGAAAATTGGACTAACAGGATAAGATACTGCGAATAAAATCCTGTTCCAAAAATAATGGCATGGCTTTATTAGAAAAGCCTGACCGTGCACAGAGTAAGGCACTTAAGGCTAAGTCGACCGTTTATTTTTTTTTTTTTTTGTTTTAAATTGCGGAAAAATTTACTAGTGAATCGAATGGTAATGGATCCGCAAATATGAATTCCTATCAAAAGTTTAGTTTTACTGCACGTTAGTCGAGTACAGAAAAAAATCATAAAATTAAAAAAAAAAAAAATGAACTCTTTCAGTGAAGCCTTTTAAAGGGTTAACCAATTTTTCAATTAATCGAAGAGTTGAGTACCGGAAAAAGGGGACAATTTGTCATAATCGGTAATATTGGAGTTGTAACAGGTATGTTAACGGCATTTACACTTTACGATTGCAAATGAAAAAAACTTTAAACGGATCTCCTGTGAAATTTACTTTTTTTACCCAAGGTCCGTTTCCATTTTCGCGGTCACATATACCAAAGCAAATTATTTATTTTGGTTTATTTTGAAATTATTAATAGTTAATTTTGAAAACGATACTTGTCCTTGGATCACATGTTATTGTCAAGATTGTCTTCAAAAGACTATTAAATTGTATGCGATTTTTTTTGCCGCTAGCCGTATTTTGCTGGAGAAAGGGAAAAGAGAAAAACAAAAAGCGGCCAAGAATATCAGACTAACAACAGGCTCAACTGAACTGTTAAAAACACATGTCTGTTGTCAAATACCCTAAAACCAAGAATTAAAAAAAATGGTTTAATAACAAAAGTTTCCCCCATCCCATTAACAAACAAGGCTTTTTGCAGTGGATGTTTAAAAAATTTAATTGAAAAATTTAATTTTTAAAGATTTATTTTTTTCTTTCTTTAAGAGCTGCATTAAAATATGAATAAAATTTATGAATTTGAATTTTATTTGAACTATTTTTAATGAATAAATTATTTTTTCTTTATCACTTTTTAACTAAGAACTTAAACCTAAATAATTAATTTATTTATGAATAAATAAATGTTTATTTTAATACATTTTAGAGCAAACAATACGGAGTTAAATGTGTTAGGCCCATTATAATAACTTGGCGATAGCTAAGTTGGGTTTTTATCGGAGAGATAGGTAGGTTTTCGTTACAAAAACGAGAGTAAAGTACGTGATAGCTACATGTTACTTTTAGCTGACTTATTATAACGATGAACTACTTATCTCTCCGATAAAAACCTAACTATAAGCTATAATAATGGACCTTAATCTTCTATCACTGTAGTTTAAGTGAAAAATAATTCACCGCTTCGATGAAGTACGCTTAAAAAATTTAAAAAAGAAATTAAATTATTGTTAAATCTATATACTTTTGAAAATATTGGGATCAAATAAACATAAAGAAATTTTAAAGGCAATAATTTTATACAGTAGAGACATTAAAACCAAACAAAACGCAAAATTAGACACACTGAAAGAAAAACAGTATAAAATACATGGACTTAACTTTAACAAGGATTGGTTTGAAAATAAAACGGAAACATATATTCCCATGGCATCTAAGTGGATATTAGTGGTTCGTTAGAAAAAAAAATTCGCCTTACCAGTAGATGACCGGAATTTCTCCCCATTTCACGTTATCGCAGACGTTGAACAATGCATACAAGCTATACGACGACAATGAAGACAAAGCAAAACACATAGCAAGAACTAAACTAGCAAGCGACATAACAAGATTTAAAAGAAAAATGAAAAACAACCCAAAAGAAAAATTTATTCTTACGGTCTACAATAAAACGAAAAAATATTTACGCCAAAACAAAAATATTATTATTTTACAAGCAGATAAAGGAAATAAAACTGTAGCTTTGTATGAAAATGAATACAGAAGCAAAATGGAAGCATTATTAGAAGATAAAAATACTTGCCGTAATGTAAGAATAGACCCAACGACAACCCTTCAAAAAGAAAACTACAAGATTATCCTGGCCCTCCACAGAAATCAATATATAGACGGATGGCTCAAAAAACAATTACTTTGCTCAGCTGGTACAGCTCCAGTAATATATGGATTACCTAAAATACATAAACCTGAAACCCCACTTAGACCCATAATTTTTTCAAAACAAGTTCCGTGCTATCACTTATCAAAGCATGTAGGAAAAATTATAAAAAATTTATCTCTGACGACTACAATATAAAAAATTCAAATGGGCCAACTTACCAACATAAGAAGAAAGAGATATACTAATCTCACTAGATGTAATATCTCTATTTACAAAGCTATAAATATTATAATGGAAAAATGGAACGTCATTAAAAATCACACAAAAATTCCTAAATCTACACGCAAAGAAAAAACATGGTTATTGTATGGTCACGGCAACCACATTATGTTCTCTGTAACAATAGATGTTTGCTGTGAACTAATTATAGTTATTTAAAACAATACTTTGGTCACGAGTTTTAACAAGTTTTTTGTTAACAGTTCATCATTCAATGGTTATACGCACCAAAAAAGCAACATGGTTGATTTGAAACTTATTAAAATTCAAACCACAACCAAATTATTTTTAATATTTATAAATTATAACCATAATATATTATTATTAAACATAGTATGTTAAGTTTGACTAAAAATAAGCAAATAATGTTTGGTTTTATAAATACAAATTTTGGTTTTCACATTTTTTCAGTTTCTTTTTTTCAGAAATATGTGTGTAAGCTGTCGGTTCATCTAAAACCGTAAAAAAATTAAATACATATTTGTTGTCATCAAATAAATTTGTTTTTGATTATAAATGATAGTTTTAAATTAATAATATCAAACACATAAAAAGGTAAGGAGAAAATATCAAAATGTGTATGTAAGTCTAAATGGAAATATTCGTGTATGTGTTTTTTGTTTTTTATAAATATATTCATACGTTGTCACATATAACCATTTACATGTTTCAAATTATATTATATTATGTTTATATTACAAACATAACTATGGTTGTATTTTACAATGTTGTTTTTATGTAGACAATAATATGTTCCAACGACAAGAATATTATTTTTATATATAACCATATAATTCAACCATAACATGTTGCTCTTATATTATGGTTATCTCAACCATGTTTTTCCTTTGCGTGTATGTTCCTGAAAATTCTTCGTTTTTGTATATGTGTGACAATAATTATTTTATGTACAGCAACAAAATCTACAAACAAATCTATGGTATGCCAATGAGCAACCCGCTTTCCCAAACATCGCTGACATTATACTGGACAATCTTATGGACGAAATTCTTATTGATTTAAAATCTAAGAATATACATGTAAAATACATAACTAAATATGTAGACGACATATTAGCAATAGTAAACGGGGATGAAAAAGATATAATAATGGAAACTTTTAATAAATATCACCCAAAAATACAATTTACCATGGAAATCCAACACAACATCCACACAAAAAACACTTAGAGAAAACAGCTTCCCAATTAAACTGATTAGTGCATTAATAGATGAAATTTCTAAAAAGATAAAAAATCCCAACATAAATACCAACCCTGACATCATGAATTATAAACGTTATTACAGTGTACGTTACATCCCTGGCTTAACGGACAACAAAAACATCAGAAACACTATAATAAACAAGAACATAAACTGGTCGTAAAGTAGCTTTGGATTGAGGAACACGTTCGCGCGTCATTGTCATTATCGTTTAAGGTCAATCAGGCCGTCATTTTTGCTCGGTCTTCAAGTGGTTTGCGTCACCCTCGCACTGGCTGATTGGCTTCCACGGTTAGCTGTACCGTGGTACAGTTAATTTGTGTTTGCATCAATCAGCCACGTGTAATCGCTTGGGTTATCGTGTATAACCTAAATTGTTTGCATAAATTGAAAATCGACATCGAAATCAAGAAGCAACATGAAAAATTAACAAATAAATTAGAGAAAAAGATTTACATACATTTGACGAAAGGAATAAAAGAAGGATTTCCAGGACAACATAAACACTTGTTATCAGACATGGGGGGATTCAATTACAATTACAATTACAGGCAATGTGTAATTGAAAATTTCCAATTACTAATTACAAGTAATTGTAATTGAAATCAGGGAGAAAATCAATTACAATTACTTGTAATTTGTAATTCAAAAATTTCAATTACAATTACAATTACTTGTAATTAGTAATTGGGAATTTTCAATTACTAATTACATGTAATTGTAATTGAAAAAGTTTAATTGCAAATTACAAGTAATTGTAATTAGGCAGTAATCATTACTTCCAATTGAACGAAATTCAATTATATTCCTAAAAATTTCAAACTTATCTTAAATATGAATTTCTCGCGTTGCATGATCAACAGTATTATTCAACCGAGCAATACGAAAACTGCATCCATGCTCTATTGCGGTGAACACCTTCATGAAGGTAATTATCGCTTACGAAATTTTGAAAACTTTGCGGTCAAATATACATTTTTTCATCTAATATTCCGTAGATATTGGACATTGTGAAAAAGAAAATAGTGTGAAATATGCACTTTAGATTTACTTGCGATGTCTAGGCTTTTTTACGGTCTAATACTCCTTTAACATAACATCTTCAGCACCAGTTGAAAGGTTATTTTTGTTCGCTAGTATTATTTAAACACTAAGGCGACAAATATTAACGGAGGAAAATTTTGAAAAAATGGTTTTGTTTAAAGCAAATAAGAATTTTTTATTAATACATAAAACGGTTGCTATAACTTTGCAAATAATGGTACATATGTATATTATATAAATATACATAAATGGAAATGTTTAATATTTAATTACATGTCATTCAAAGTTTTTTGCTTTTCCTTACTTTCATTATATTATTAGTTTTACTGTGTTTTTGTTTTTAAATATAACGCCTAATTTATTTATTCAAATAGGACTGTTATTATTTTTTTTTTTTCTTTTTTATTTACATATAAGTAATTGATCATTTTTTAATTAAATATTATTTTACAATAATTACAAAAAAAAAGTATTCATTACTTAAAATTTTCAATTGCATGTAATTGTCATTGAATTGTTTCAATTACAATTACATGTAATTAGTAATTGAAAATTTCCAATTATTAATTACAAGTAATTGTAATTGAAATTTTTCAATTACAAATTACAAGTAATTGTAATTGATTTTAGTCCCTCATTTCAATTACATTGTAATTAGTAATTGAAAATTTTCAATTACAATTACAAGTAATTAGTAATTGCATGTGTAATTAATTACAAAATGTAATTGATATCCCTCAAAACTGCTTGTTATATAGTTGCCATAAAATAAACTGTGATATAAATTTAAGTTGTGTTTTTATATATTCATTTTTCAATTTAACTGTAAGTAAGTTTGTTATATCTAATGTAAGAGTGGGTTGATTGGGCTGTTTTTGTTTTTCTTAATAAAATAGATTCCCCTTGATAAAGTCAACAAGAAATTGATGAAACGTCGGGAATTAAACGTCGTAATTAAACTATTGTTTTATTTACATTAAAGAAGTTAGGCTGGACTAGCTTATAATGAAATAACGAACAAATAAAAATTATTTTCTGACCCGCTAAAGTCCTCATCAGCATATCTTCGATTAGCTACTGTCGCAACTAAATATCTTCTATTTAATCTACCCTTTAGATGAATAAATAATACGAGTATTAGGTTAGTACACTTGTAGAGAATTGTAACGTTAAATATTTGATGCGGTGTGATATTCGATGCTAGAGAATAAGAATACTCTGATTGTGTTTTCGGGCCGTATTTACTTCCTGTATAAAAGTAGTCACCTGGATGTCTAATATAATTGTACAATTACTGGCAATGTTGGTCGCATTACTCTCTAGCATTTTATTATAAACCAAAATAAATAATGGAATTATATATTCATAGTTTATTACTGGAATATGGGATTAGGGAACACTTTTTCGCCAACTACAAACAAAAAATAATGTTCTGATAATTGTTTGGTTACGGTATTTTTGACATTTTATATTGGTTTGCATTTTGCCATTTTTATGAAATTTGAATTTATTTTATGCCGGCCTAGAAGGCCTCTTTACTCCTTCTTTTGGATGCACAAAGCCTTGCTATCGCATTCCATTCTCTTCAAATTCCTGTTGTTGCTATATTGTTGTGTTTTCTAACAGCAGGGTTAAAAAAAAAGTTGAGAAAATTTTGACGCAACTTTGAAAAAAATTAAATTTGATTAACGTCCCTTTTTTCGATTTTGGCCCGAATTTCTCTAATTTTTAAAGATTTTTAATGAAAAAACTGCAAACGTCGCAAAATATAAGTTGAATTTCACTGTTTTCTCATAAAATCCACAATCGGAAAAGTGCTGAAGGAAAAAAATACTGAAATTGTCTCTTTGTTTTGCTGCAAGGATGCGCTAAAGTCACCCATTAAATAAATAATAAAAATTGTTTCACAAAAGTAATCGCAAAAATGTATAAATTTATATAAATGAATTATAAAAATTATAAAAATAAATTTATATAAATAAATTATAAAAATTTATTTATACAATATATATATATATATATATATATATATATATATATATATATATATATATATATATATATATATATATATATATATATAAATTTTAATATATAAAGTTAATTTTTATAAAGATCGCATTTATTTTAATTAACACTTATAAATTGCTAAACTATTAAACTTGAACATTACAAAAAAAGGAAAAATATGGTCTTTTTGTTTTTTCCGGTTTTTGTACTCTTATAATGTCTTCTATTGAGCGGTAAAAAAAATTATAAAATTGGAACCGGCACTTGCAAAAAAAAATAAATAAAAAAGCATATTTTTCCTTTTTTTGTGATTATATTCAATATTATTTTTAGTCAATTACAAAAATAATTTTCTGTATATAAATACTTAAATAAAACAGAATGATTTAAAAATTTTATTGCGGTCAAAATTAAGTAATATTAAATATTAATGCCCTTATTCATAAAAAATAAAGTTTACTTGGAGTAATTTAAAAAAAGAAATTCGACATAAAGTACACTTTAATTTTTATGAATATGGTATTCATTACTGTACTCTGAGGTGAGTACAAGTGAGTGTCTGCGGTCTAGTAAATCTAACGAGCATACAATTTGAATCCACGGAATTATTGTAATATTTTAATTTGCCAATAGGTACGTACATATGAGTTAGAATACCTTTCTGAAATTCAAATAATAATTAAATACAAAAACCATTTTAAGCTGGTTGCCGGAAGAAGTGCTAAAAGCAAATCACAAAAATGTGCGAAAAGTACAGTTGTCGCATACCCGAAAAGCGTCTCAAGTAGACTCGCATAAGGATTTGATGACTCATTAGTTAATTATCCATAGATCCTTATATGTTTTCAAGAGGGAATATTAAGATTGAAAATAATATAGATTTTGAAGATATTTATAAATATATACAAAAAGAAAGTGTTGTTAATGATGAAGAGCGCGTTTCAAGTAGTGGCGATGAGCTTTGAAAAAAATTTTTTTTCTAAAATTAATTGCGCCTGATCGTGCGTGAGTAAAATTTTTCTTACCGTTAGTATGCGTTACCGTCAGATATAAACATTCATTTGCTTTTCTGTACTAATAGGTATTCATAAGTTTCATGAAATTTGCATAATTTTTGTAAGATTTATTGCATTTTTTCTATAAAGGACATTTGACAGGATCAAGAGTCCTTTTTTCAAGAGCAATTATTTTTTTTTTTTTTTTGAATAACAGCAACTATAATTTTCTTTTTGGACCATGGACGGTAGGCGTGTCCTTGTTCCGATTTTTTAAAAATTTTAAATTTTTTTAATTAGGCTCTGCGAAGTTTCAAAATCTCTGTCAATTCCTTCTGTTTTGGTCCCATTGTTATATGGGAACAAAGCACCGTACTGTGGTTGCACCAAAATAATCGAATTAATATATGTAAACGCGTGAAATTTAGTTTTTATAAATTGTAGTTGGCAGCCTATTTAATGCATGAGCAAAAATTAAAACCTAAAATTTAAACAAAACTGCTTAATTATTCTAAACAGTTACAAATCATAAACAGTTTTTTACACCTTTTTTATTGAATCAAATTTATCTATAAATAACAACAACAAAAAACATTAGTCAAATGTCAGACAAATTATAAATTCAATTTGAACTAATGGCTGGCTGACTGGTTGACTGGTTAGATATATGCAACCGTATAAACGAACAATATAAAATATGTCAAATGACTTTTAAGAAAAACTACATCACTTTGACTTGAGGTTAGTCATGACCTAAACAGAAACAAAACTAAACAAAAATATTTACGATGGTAATGATATAAACAGGATAACATTTTTAGTTTCATTTCACCGAATGTTATGACAAGAAAGTAAATAACAAACATTCAACTTTTTTATAGGGGACTATGCAGAGCTCTTTTTTCAAAGTTTTTCAAACAAAAAAACCAAACTTAACAAAAAAGTCAGGTAAATTTTGATACATAACCGCACAATTTTAACTCGTGTACCACATGTAAATTAAGGCAACATGCAGTTCACAGAAGTTGTATCTTTTTGGAGAATTTATTATGCGGCTCTTAATTTCTGTAATGTTTTTATTACTTTATCTTTAACATGGTGTGCAAATTGAGTCTTCAAGTAAATGGAATCTTTTATGTGTTTCTGTGGGACAAAAGCCATTGCACTGCCTCAAGAAAAGCATAGGCAGGATAGAGGAGGAATTGCACGGCTCATAAGGGAGTACGCTGAGCTAATGATCGAAAAAGGCACTAAGACCAAAATTTATTCAAACACTATTTATAAACTATGCTTAGAAGAGGTTGAGACCACAGCGCACATATCTAGCAATGGTTGGCATTCGAATTAGGACGATGCGCATTCTTAGGCAAATAACTGAGTTGCGAAAAAAGAGTTCGGTATCGTCCAGTCAATTGCCAGAAACAAATCAAGTCTGCACAAAATCCTTATGGCGAGGTATTCACAATTAAGAGGTTAACAACTGCCAGTCGACAACAATAATTCAAAAGTTGCAGGTGATAAAGAAACGCGAAATAAAAGAAGTTTGCTTCAGTAACTAGCTGTGTCCGCCACATCGTGGTCTTCCTGACCATATTTTGCACGATAGTCCTTTCCACACCAATTGTAAGACAACAATTTAATTCAATTGGCGCCTAATATTGCGCAATAGTGTTTACAGTATCCCAGCTTTAAACCAGAAATTGCAATTTGTCACTGCTTTTTCTCCACTTTCTCTTGGAACTGAGATATTTTTGCGAAACAAAAGCATCCTATATTGGAATCAGGACGCTAAAGTACCTCCCCAGAAAATTTTAATAAAATCCATGCAACAGTTTTTACGTGATGCGTACACAAATGAAAAGCAGTCAGACAGATAGAGAGACAGACGGAAATGAGTTACTATTTGATTATATACATATGTATAAAAAATGAAATTCTCATCCCCTGAAGACAACCGAGAGAGCCTTCTAGGATTTTTGTTGTACAAAAATCTTCTTCTACCACATGCCCAGACACAAATTCCGTGGCCCTAGGAGTGCCAGTAACTCTGCCTGAAACACACATTCATCATTCATCTGACAGGCTGTACGGCCTGCTTAAACAGATTCTCACCAATCCACGCTGTTCGCCATCGCTACTAAAAGTACGCCGAAATTAAAGTCAGTGACCATAAAGTACGTTAGCCGAAAGGTTAAGGGAAATGGTCCATTAATTCCGAGCTCGTGCAGGATTTTTGTATGTCCTACATTTCTACATCTCACCCTCGTATAATGCATTACATTACTTATTACAAGTGATCATAAAGGTAACTAGTCGGGCGAGCTGTAAAATGTTCATTTGCTCGATTTATAACTACAGGGCAGCTAAGGGAACGAATGCTGTTTAAAAATAAATTTGTTTAGTTCTGCATCTCCGCTTAAATTTTGTATTAATTTTTTTTTTAATATTTAAAAGAATTTGATTTCTATTTTTTAATAAGCACAAGGTCTTTTTTTATTTTTATTTTTTTTTTCAATATTTCGCTACACCATTGGGTAGCATCTCAAGGAAATAAAAATAATAAAAGTTATAAAATTTAAATGATTGAAAAAATTTAAATGAATGAAAAAATTTGTTGCCAATCAATTTAAAAAATTCTAACATTTCAATACATTCAAGAAACAAAATTTCAAAAACAAATAAAAATTAAAATAGAAAAATTTTTTAACATATAAAGGGTGTTTTTTATAGAGGTATAGAACTTTAAGTTGCAATAAAACAACGATGGATTATTCGATTGATATGAATTTTATTTATCCGAAAGATAATCTTGTGGCATTACATTTTAAATATGATTTCTGCCATATGACCGCCACGGCTGGCGCGGATGTAGTCCAATCTGGACGTCAAATTTTCGATGACTTTTTCCAACATTTGTGGCCGTATATCGGCAATAACATGGCGAATGTTGTCTTCCAAATGGTCAAG
This sequence comes from Phasia obesa, assembly GCA_949628195.1. Classification (NCBI taxonomy): domain Eukaryota; kingdom Metazoa; phylum Arthropoda; class Insecta; order Diptera; family Tachinidae; genus Phasia; species Phasia obesa. The sequence continues at coordinate 86,667,568 of OX451218.1, forward strand.
CGTTTGTGGCTTATCCGCATAGACCAATGACTTTACATAGCCCCACAGAAAGTAGTCTAGCGGTGTTAAATCACAAGATCTTGGAGGCCAATTCACAGGTCCAAAACGTGAAATTAGGCGGCCACCAAACGTGTGACATGTTACGCCGTCTTGTTAAAACTACATCTCCTAGACATCATGGTTATTCAATTAAGGAATGAAAAAGTTAGTAATCATGGCTCTATACCGATCACCATTGACTGTAACGTTCTGGCCACCATCGTTTTTGAAAAAGTACGGACCAATTATTCCACCAGGCCATAAAGCGCACTAAACAGTCAGTTTTTCTAGATGTAACAGAGTTTCGACATACACTTGAGGATTACTTTCACTCTAAATGCCGCAGTTTTGTTTGTTGACGTAGCCATTCAACCAGAAGTGCGCTTCGTCGCTAAACAAATTTCGCTTATGAAAATCGGGAACAACGGCAATCTCGGTTTGGGCTCAAATTGCACTATTTGCAAGCGTTGTTCAGGCGTGAGTCTATTCATGATGAATTACCAAACCAAGCTGAGAATAAATCACTTGACAGCTGTTAAATCGGTCGCCATCTTGAAAAATAAGGCCAACTTAAAGTTCTATACCTCTATAAAAAACAATTTATATTTCTCCACATTTTAAATACTTAAGTATCGCAAACGCTTGTCATAAAGAAGAAAAATTGTTAACATATAAAATCAAAAAAAACTTCATCTTCAACAAACAACAACTACAAAAATGAACCTAAGATCTCAATAAACAACTTTCTAGAACATATGAACTTCCTAGGAATGATTCTTAACACCGTTTAGGTAGCGCTTAGGTAGCCGCAAAAGTGAAAAACTTTTTATATGTTAACAATATTTGTTCTTTATGACAAGAGCTACAACTTTGCTTTAGAGAGTATATCAAAATTCCAAACGGTTTGCAAAATATGAGCTTGAGTAAATCATAATTTTTTTGCAAAAATGACATCGAGGCCCCACATCTTTGAGGGCCCATAAAAAAAACCTGGAGAACTTTGGGCAAAACTGGGAGACAGGGTTCTTTTTGTTGGTCTTTTATGACGTAGTGGTGTCCGTATATGGTTATTTTGTGATGACTTAAAAAATTACACAGTGTGTAAGTTAATAAATCAACATAAGAATAATAGAAAACCAAATAGAAGAAATGATACGGAACCAAAAATTTATAAATCAATTACTTATGTACCAGATTTATCAGAACGGTTAGAGAAATCAAAAATATATGATACAGATAAATATAGGATGGCATGCAAAACATATGATACATTAAATAGATTATTTATCAAACCAAAAGATAAAATAAGAAGTTTAGATATGTCTAATTTTTCAAAAGTCAAAAATCGAAGAAAACACACAAACGTGACTAACCTTTTTAGTTGTCAACAACAAACTACGAATCCAAATTGGCTAATATTGCCAACATATGTCTAACACATTTGTACTAACATAACAAAAAATTTCGATAATCGAATGTACACAGCCGGCGAAAATTCTAAATTCACCTTTTCTTTTAAATGAATTAATACGAATTTTAAAAGAACTTTGTAAGGGGTATAGTTCATTTAAAATCAAAATGGTATGGTATCGTTCGCCCACATATTGAAGATAATTTTACTTTAAGAAGAAAATTCTATTTAACAAGTTTTAACCTTTTTTTAATGGCTATCAGGATTTTATCAGCTTAATAGCACTTGTATCTTGAGATATATTTGTTGGGTTGGGTTACATTTTCTGTTAGTATATTTTTGTTTCCTTTGTTTTAATACTAATACTAGTACCTTTTTGTATCAGTTCGGTTCGAAGGACCATGAATAAATTTAGGTGTTTTGAATGATTTATTATCCAATTAATAAACCCTTTTTTGCTTATAATTTCTTAAGCAATAAGAATATATAGGGGAGAAATAAGTGTAAAACAAAATAAAATTCTTTATAAAAAATCAAGATTATTATACGAAGTGCTAAACAAACGCAAGGATGCTTGTCAGTTTGGTGTTGTAACGAGGGTGAGTTTTATTTTTTTTTTTTCATTCTTTTAGTTCTAAAATTTATTTTTCATAATATTCAGTTTAAATTAGCCATGAATTTATTAAATTAATAGGTGATTTTTGTATGCTAAGAAAACATTATTTTTTGGTGGAACACCAAACAAAAACCAATATTTCTTAGTGCTGTAGTAATTCTAAACCATCATTGTTAGTGGTAAAATTTGGTTTGCAGACATTGGTTGTATTCGCAAGAGCAGGAGTATTAAGCAAGTTATTATATTTGGGAAATTATTTACTTACATGTTACATGAGGAAGTTATATTTTTAATAAAATTAGTACTCACCTAGAAAAAAAAAGAAAAAGCAAATTTAAATAATCATCGTAAAAACTTGTATTTAAATTTAAAAATTAAAAAAAATTCGAAATAAAAAATTATATTAATAATTTTTATAAATACATAATAATAAAATAATAACTCATTTCCTGTCTGTCTGTCTTTCATTATTTGTGTTCGCATCACGTTAAAACTACTGGATGGATTTTAACAAGATTTTGTGAGGAGGTACCCTAGTATCCTGGTTCCAATATAGAGTACTTTTTATTCGCAAAAATGAATTATTTCCAAAAGAAAGTACGCCGATTTTTGTTGCGCAATAGATGGCGCTGTTTTGAAATGCATAATGATAAAATATGAATTACATACTGCCAAATAACCAATTGAATAAAATTTGTATTTGATTTGTATTTTTACTTTGTAGAATTTTATTTTATTACAATATTGTAAACATCCTCTACAGAGCTTTACAATAATTTTAGGAATTTAATATACATTTTAGAATTTTATCCATGGATGGCTACCTTTATATAAAGTGAATGCGCAAGAGTCTAAAAATTTGTTGTGCATTGCTTTCAAAGCAAAATCGAACAAAATATTGTTCGAACGCACACAACGTGTGGGTACAGCTAATAATTTTAGTAAAAAATATAAAACAAAATTACGCATTGTGTGGGATACATGTTTATGTCAGTACCTGGCCGGTTGCCCTAACCTCACAGTAGGTTGGGTAAAAAAATGCGCCTTTGTTGCGCATAGCGAAGCAAACAGCAGCAATTTTAGAACATTGCTGGCAGAACCATGCTTATAGTTACCCTGTGGTTAGAAGTCGTAGACTATTTAAACTCCAGACAAATCATCAAATCAAATCTGTTTAAGTGCAACAACACACTGGACAAAAATCGAATTTCCTGTGACTTAGATCGAAATTACAGCCACCATGTTTCTGCCTGAAGGGCCTCACCAATAACCCGTCATAGAGATTGCCAGGTATCTAGGTGAGGCTACCTGTTTCCGTGATGCCAGTCGTTTGGACACTGATCAGACCTCTAAAGTTCTTATCTTGGTAACCCACATACACCCTACTAATTACCTTGTGAAACAAGATTAACGTGAGTACCTGCCTAGTCGGCCTAACCTCACGGTGGTCTTACCACCGAGTGAAACTTAGGCGTACACTAGCGCCCCCATTGTGTAGTACAACAACACTTTACGATTGCCACCAATCGCTTTTTGTGTGTGATACAGTCACAATGAATAGCAATTTATATAATATGGCAAGCCTTGCCAAGGCAAGCCTAGATCCACATTATAACCTCTTGCTTAGGGGGTTGGAGACTATCCAAACTCCGTCTGTTGAGAGTGCAACAGCACACTTGATCGACCGTGCACCATACCTACATAAATCGATCTTAAACCACAACCACCACGTGTACCCCCGAAGGGGACCTCACCAATAACCGGTCACAGAGAGGATAGGCTCTCTGCGGGGCTACCGATTCCTGTGGTACCAGTCCTTTGGGCACTGGTCGGGCCTCGAAGAGGATCCGTAATGTTTATCGCAGAACTTTTCTTCCAGATTTAGGCTCTACGAACCCTAGCGTCTGGTGCCCCTATTTTCCCCGAGTGAACCGCGGGGGTACTAATTTCCTTGTAATGTTAAAAACACTAATGACTGACTCGATAGACTAATTTATAGTGCGCTGTCTCTCAATCTGGGGATTGTAGCATCGATTACCGCCAAAGACTCTGGGTGGTTTCTGAAGACAAGCTTTTGTTAAAAAAAAAATATTGTGATATTAGGAAGCACGACGCGGGATCCTATGCAAATATATATTTTTGGAAAAATTAACAATTTGGCATCCAGTTATCTGTCCGAATCTGAAAATTTTAAGCAATTCGGCTTCGATTTGTAGTAGCAGATTTTTGCATATTTTGGTTATAATTTTGGTAATAAATGCATAAAAAGTGCATATTTGATCCTTGGTGCATGTTTTAATCATATTTACATATTTTTTGGACTTTTTTATTACATTAAAAGTAAATATGAATTTTATTCAGGGATGGACACCTTTATATAAAGTAAATACCTAAGAGTCTTAAATTTTGGTGTGAATTACTTTCAAAGTAAAAGCGAACAAAATATTGTCAGAACGCACACAACATGTTTGGCCACAGCTAATGTGTTTATATGAATGTATGGCTTTTTTCCATAATAATGCTTAAAGATTAATCCATGAGTGTGAGTTATTTTTTTAACAATTGAAAAAAGAAATTATTGCATACTTTTTAATTTTTATTGCATATTTTGTAGGTAAAGGCATATTTTTATTTTAGTAAATTCATGCTTCAAGCGCATAAAATAAATTAGTTTTTTAGCTTCATCCAAATCTGAGCCTTATTAATAAATAAATCTTTATTTCACATTCATGCAGATTAGGCAGAACAATACATTCTTTTAAATATTTGACATTTGCTTGAATATGGACGACTTTTTACAGACCAGAACATAAAATAGACAAATTTACTTGTCATGTTTTTGAAAAAACTACACACCACAAATGGAGTGAGTAAAATGCTTTATGTCTGCAATAAAATATTTTGCATATTCTCCCCCTTTTTTAACAGCACAATATAAATGGTGACCATGTTTTTCATTTTCATTTACACAAAAACATTTTTATATCCTTCCTTCGCCCGCAAGTAGACTGACTACTGATGTCATCCTTTACAGCTCAAAGTTATTTCATTTGGAAGCTTGTAAAATACAAATTCGTTATTATGATGAGCAAAGTGTTAGTTGTGGTTTTAAATCTCTACTTGATTTTGTGTTTTTTATTTTTTTATGCTAAACATTTTTATTCGTATTACTCATTTTTAAAATGCTATTTATAGAAAAAGTTATAACAAATTTTTAAACATATTTGTCTTAATAAATACACAGGCAATCAATCAAGTGATGAAAATTCCTTAACCCTTTTTCTCATTCGCCCCCTCTCCCTAATATTTTTAAAAGTTTCTCCATATATTTATTTTCAGAAAATTATATTTTAATAAGAATGGATTTGCACGCTCTAGAAAATGTGTCCTTCAACGCCAATAGAGATGGCTCTAGTTTTTTCACGATGCTCTGAAAAATCAAATACACAGGCAAGTTTAATTTCGTGACTTTTTTGGTTTTCCCGAGCAGTGACTTTCAAAGCAACACTGCTGCCATTAACTGACAATTTTAAGCCAGCTGCAGCTATTAGTTTTTGATAGCCGGTGAAAGCAGACATTCTCGTTAATTGTAATGAAAATGAATTTCTGGTCCTGATTTAATATCATTTTTTACAAAAAAAACCATCACTGATACCGATGAACGGCTTGAAAAATACATTAAAATAAAACAAATGTTATCGGCATTTTTTTATTCGTAAGAAAAGTCTTTCGATACAATATAATATCGGGCAAATGTCCATCGCGGCTTCTCAGAGTGGAGCGCATCAAAAATTTGCAAATTTGCCATGACTTTGTCGCATACATTTATCTGTAGGGAGGATACCAAAGCAGAACACTATTTTTATGGGTCCCTTTTGCACCCCTTCCTGTATTACTCAATGCTTTATGGTACCCAATTGTTAATTAACGACTAACTTACCTTCGTAGAGTTTTGTGCGGTCACTACTAAGAATTATAAATGACGACCTTCTTTCTTATCACAACGTCTTTTGTCATTTCTAACATTTGTCTAAAGCTAAGGTTGCCATATTACTCAATTATAAAATATGCCTACCTGCTCTCCAAATTAAATGTTAGTTAGTTCTGCACATTTAAATACAATGTGCGGTACCTTTTCAGCCTTTTTCAAGGCACAGCCTTCAAGTACCACCTTACCTCAATATTTATTTAGGCCAGGTGATATTTGGAGTTTCCATGTGCTGTAACTAACGCAGTTAACCACACTAACGTACCCCAATTATATCCAAGCACTCTGGCCTTTCTGCCTTTTGGTAGTGAAATTATCAGCGTCTTTGGTGCGAGTCGAACCGACAACCCCGGACTGACTAGCACAAATCTACCAGGCCACCCGAATCTGGCGTAGCATCAGTCAGATCATCAATCAGACTGATCTGTTGGCATGGATTATGTTGGATTTGAGGGCCGCTGTGATTTTTTTGGCTTATTCGCATAGACCTGTGACTTAAGAAAATCCCAAAAAAAAAGTTTAGCGGGTTTGAAATGAACGAAAATAATGTCCAGTTAACATTACCTCCACCTGGGAGGAACATGGATTCATATCGCTTGTATAGAATGTCCAATATGGCATTAGCCGTGTGACACGTAATACCGTCCTGTTTAAACACATATATTTGTTTGGTCAATTTTGCTTGTTGACGTGCCCATTCATTCAGAATGAGCTCGGAAGTCCCTACTGGCAGTACCTATATTATGAAGGCCATGAACTTAATTTCTTAAAAATGGTATACTTAGTTTGGCTGTGATTATATCAACACAAATCACACCAAAATTTAAAGTCGTCCAAAGCAGGTCGTTACGCTATAAATCTATACATTATAATAAATCTGTAACAGGACCATTTCTGTACATGAAATATTATTTGAAAATTTAGTTATAGAAATGGAATACAAAATATAAATTTTTGGAATTTTTCTCTGTCTGTGTTCGCATCACGGAAAAACCAATGGAAGAATTTTAATAAAATTGTGAGAAGTTATCTTATTATCTCAGTTCAACTTTAGGATGGCTTTTCCCCGTAAGAGAAAATACGAAAAAAAGTGGTGAAAGTATGCAATATTGCCGATTTATAGTTACTGCAAACTTGGCAGCACCTTTTATTTTTGTCAGTGGGAAATTTTAAAATTATTTACAGAACTCTACAATAATTTTATATAAATTTTAGAATTTTATATATGTATAAGTTCTTACCCCCGGGGGTTCCAATTGTCACTGCAGGAATATGGAAAATGCTTTGACGCGGTTCACTCGAGGAAAATAGGGAAACTAGACGCTAGGGCTCCTAGAGCCTAAATCTGGAAGAAAAGGTCTGTGTGTTAAAACATACGGGTCCTCTTCGAGGCCCGACCAGTGCCCAAAGGACTGGTACCACGGGAATCGGTGGCCCCATAGAGAGCCTATCCTCTCTGTGACTGGTTATTGGTGAGGTCTCCTTAGGGGGTACACGTGGTGGTTGTGGTTTAAGATCGATTTATGTAGGTAAGGTGCAAAGGCGATCAAGTGTGCTGTTGCACTCTCAACAGTCGGAGTTTGGATAGTCTCCAAACCCCTAAGCAAGAGGTTATAATGTGGATCTAGGCTTGCCTTGAAAAGGCTTGCCATATTATATAAATTGCTACTCATTGTGACTGAATCACACACAAAAAGCGATGGGTGGCAATCGCAGGTACTCACGTTAATCTTGTTCCACAAAAATATGTATAAGTTCCATGATTCTGAGTAATTCCAGGGATGGATTACAAGTTCAGGACGCTAAAGAACTAACACTGGACGATCGCCCAAGCTGGAAGGATTCGTAATCTTTAGCATGATTATACAAACAAAAAATCGCGCGATGGATACCGATTTCAAGACAATGTGCGAGTGAACAACTGTTTACTTACTATGACAAATATCCCTGAATTGGGCTACGGACTGCTACATATTTTTTAATCAAAAGTCACGAAATTTGCAAATTGTCCTCACAAAAATATACACAAGCTTATTTATAAAATAATAAAAAAAATATAAACCACAAATGGTCACCGTTAGTGGCTTTTCATGCATCATTTGTTTGGAATTTATTATAATTTATGGTAAACATGATAAAAAAAAAATAAAACGAAAATAATCCACAGGCAAATCCTGGACATTCATTAACAGTTTTCAGCAGTTTTTTTTTGTTTTTTTTTACCACAAAGAGAATTCGTGCATCGAAACTTGTTTGACAATACCGAACTCTGTTGCCCAATTGGGAAGACATGGAATTAATTTGAAATATAACTATAAAAAAAATCCCACCGGTTCGGCTTAGAACCATAATTAATGACAACCTCATAATTGTTTGTTTCAAAAAAAAAAAAAAAAGGAAAAAGAAAATAATAAAATACCTTTTTGCCATAAAAATACATACAAACACAAAATTGTACTCTTAAAACTTATTATCCTTAGGACTCTAGTGTAACAAATCTCAAAAACAATATTAAAACAAACATACGGCTTTAACAACATTAGAGATGAAATAAAATTTAAAATACATGATGGGCCATTAACCATTGTCATAAAAACAAATAAGAGGGCCATATTTGGTTGTGCCGAATCATATAAGTATGTAATTCCTCCCTTTAACCAAATGCTTAATTACTTACAAACACACATGGGGTGGCAACATGTCAAAGCAAACAAAAAACCGCACAAAAAAAAACAAATTTCACAACAGACAGGGGCGCAGAAGAGTTGACTATAAAATCCAAAATCAGTGAGCATAAAGTTTCCATAGAAAAATAGATAAAGGATGTACAATATAACAGTTTGTATGGGGAACCTCCATATTTTGTTTTTTAATTATGTTTTTATGACTCATTGCTGCCATAATAATACACATTCTGTGTAGATTTCAACTGTTCGCATTTAAATTTTAATGAGCAAGCTCATCTAATGGCTGTGCTCATAAGCTCATGATTAAATGAAAATCATTAAATGAACGTAAGTAATGTTGTTAAAAAAGCCTGTGTTCTAATTGCACTCGCCCAAGGTTATTGTTATTATGTTCAACATTTACTCATACTTATTCAAACTTGCCTGCATAGTAGCTCATCGCATTTAGCACGCTGATCTTCGCTCTTTATTATTGTCCAATCATCGTTACTCGTGTGCAATGAACAGATATGAATTCAACGAAATATTATAATGAGCGTATTATGAGCTTCGTTTTTTGTGCTCATTCAGTGCTTTAGTTTGCATATTATAAAGAATGATAGAAGACAAGATTACACCATGCGCACATTTTCGCGTTAGATGAAGTTGTTCGGCCAATGTAAGGTTGCCAAGTCTGTAATCAACAAATTGCTTCAAATAAATACGTATAAATAAATGAAAGTAATAGGCAAAAATTGGTAACACTGTAAATAAACTCTCACTAATTATATTAAAGACACTCCTAATTTATAGTTATTCTCTCAAAAAGACAATTTCGTGACGTCATTAGGCCGTCATGCGCAGAAAATTTCAATTTTATTTTCGGGATGGCGTAACCTTGTCTTCTAACATCCTTGGCATATTATAGTATATAGAATAAGACAATATACTTCAAAATTACCTCTACTATGGGTAAACCCTTTTCTAAATAGGACCAATTTGTAAGCAAAAATTTTTAAATAAAAAAAAAATACAAGACTGAAATTCGGCAAAGTCACTTAAGTAGGAAAAAACTTCAGATTATCTAAAAAATCCCTTAAAAAAGCTTATAGAGTATAAGCGTAAGATCACGAAAAACGCTTATATTTTAAAAACAAACTTTACTTTACTTAACTTGCCACATCTATTAACTAGATTTTTCCGCTAAGGCCCTTTTTACATTAACAAGAAAAATACATAGGATTATATCGATACTACAAAGTTGCGCAGTTGTGAGAAGGCAGTAAGTGACTGTTTATGTGATTTTTGCGAACTGGTGGCATAAACATAGCTTATCCTTAGCTTTTCTCTTCCTCTAGGACGAATGCTACCAATCGATTTCTATATCACTGGGTAGTACAAAGGACTCATCAGTCCTGGCAAGCTAGGAAAGCTTGCACAGTCTCACGGGCAATTCGGTCAAGTGTAGACGATGCAAAACTGTCTCTATGTTGTAGGAGTTCTTGTAGGTGTGACCACTGGCCATTGCGCCATTAGAACTACGCCAGTAGATGGGTTACCGATCCATCAGATTTCTATAAGATATGCGAGATGGAATTGGAAACTGTAGAATACAGTTTGTGTCACTACCCGGTATTACAAGGCCGTAGGGTTAGACAGCTGAGCGAAAGATTTCACGACAGACTAAACTAAAAATTGTCGTAGCGTCATCAGGAAAATCAGGTGGATAAATAAAAGGTAGCAGGACTCAAATACTTTTCTTTCTTTTTAGTTTAGTTATCTGAAGGCAAACACAATGGACCCTCTGGGTCTCTGGATGGAGGTGGAATTTTGGGACAACCCTTCCAAACCTAAGCTACCGATCGATGACAACCCTTTTCTCTTAAAATTAAATTTTAAGAAAAAATGGTTTAAGTTACGAGGCATGTTATAGAAGTCCAAAACAATAGAACAAGTAGTGAAATAAATGGATATTTGGGACAACCCTTCCAAACCTAAGCTACCGATCGATGACAACCCTTTTCTCTTAAAATTAAATTTTAAGAAAAAATGGTTTAAGTTACGAGGCATGTTATAGAAGTCCAAAACAATAGAACAAGTAGTGAAATAAAAGGATATTGAGGAATCCGTCCGACCAAAACAAATCAAAAAATGCGAACACTTTATCATGCAAGGATAAAATCTTTGTATTTATAGCTTAAGACGTAGCAGAGATTTGCTGTAGATAAAGGTATAATGGTCTTGCAATGGACTCTTATATAAGTGAAAATGTTGTCGGTGGTCGCAACTTGAAAGCAAATTTAAGTGGTGCCTCGCTCCCTGGATATTTTAGCTACTGATAGGACATTCAAATATCACCTAACTGAGATGAAAATAGATGATAGAGTGCAACGTCTAGTACTGGCTGGAAGTAGATAAAGGACCACAAACTGATACATACTGAACGTGAGACTTAGTGAAGGCATAGTATTTAAAAAGCTACCATTGAAGATTGGAATCAACTTTTTTTTTTAATTTGATAAGAAAATGCTTTTCGAAAATGTCTTCTTCTAAGTTGAAAAAGTAGGTCGAAAACTATCAGCTAAAAACCGGAAGAACGAAAGGGGTCATCAAAATGGACCAAACCTTAAAAAATTTTATATGTTAGCGATTTATTGAAACTCAGAGATCTTTATGGTCACATTAAGAAATGACTGTGAAACAACGCGGGGTCTATAAGCCCCTTAAACAATAGTGATCTATTTAAGTAACTCTTCCTTTACTTATTTAACAATTTTACATAGACATCACACACTAAATCATAGACAGTCACAGAGCAACATTTATAAATTTTTGCTTTTTCATTAACTTGTTCACAGATCTCAAATCTCTAATGTCCTAAAATTTCGTTTGCACTGTGGAACTCAGTTTTTTGCCTAACCTGAAAATTTGCAAATTTTTAATGAGGACGAAAAACGAGATTTATGAAACACTCATCATAATATTTCATTAAACTTATGTCTGCTCATTGCACACGATGAGTGGACAAAAATAAACACCGAAGACCAACGAGCTAAATGACGTTGAGCTTGCTGAGTTTCTATAAGTAAGTTTGAATAGGTACGAGTAATTGTTGAACATAAGAAGTTGTATGCTCTGAGTGAAACACGAACAGAGTCCAAGCCTAAAAACAAAAGACACAGAGTTTTTAAAAATTATCTGGAGTGGCCTACACTCAACTTTTTCATACCCAATGGAAACAAATATGTTTATGGATATATTACATAAAGAATAAAAGTTTAAAGAGTATACGAATCGATTTTATTATTATCGACTTTATTATTTTCGGTTTGGGGTGTTGAGTAAACTACCCCTTGCCCCTTCCCGATTATGCCCAAAATTAATACAGCATCTCCATAAACTAAAGGCACATGCAGAATATCATTTTATTATGTCATACGGTATGACCTGTAAAGCGTTCACAAAATTTGGGAGTAAGTAAACTACCCCTTGCATCCTCCCGATTATGCCCAAAATCTATACAGCTTTTCATTTTGATATGTCAAACATATCAAACTCCACAAAAATAGTGACATACACACCCACCCACAGACATAATCGCGAAAATAGCCAAAATGGATTCAGGAGACCTCAAAACGTATAAATCCGTCGAAATCCCGACGTCGATTTTTTTACGATTACTTTTCTTTACCTTATACTACGTAAGGTGAAGTGAAAATACAAAAACAATTGCTTAAGTAATACAAAAAAACAAAAAGCCCCTTGTACATTCACAGCGCACTAAGCCTTATAAAAAAGTTTTTGAACATCAGTCGACTAAACACAGCGCTCACTTGTATAAAAAGTATGAGGTATGAGTTGGCATGTGTTCAGTAAGCTAGTGTGTGTTTTCTCTATGGCCAGTTGCTCATGATTTTAGATGAGCCTGCTCATACAACTGTTTAGTATATATTAGGATATGAGGCCACTTCAATTCAAATACATCTGTAATCATGACTTCTCCCTAAAACAGGCAACAAGCAATCAAAGGATTGAAATACAAAGGCTTTTAAAATGTTGCGCAATAAACATTTTATAACCAAACAATTAAAAACATTCAAATAACCATAATTATTCAGCTGATATTAAATTTTATTCTGTATTTTTATATCTCTCATAAATTAAACCTTTAATTTAAAAATTATCAAAAAATGCTAAAGAGAAACGAAAGCAATAAGAAGGAATCGTGGTGTAATTTATGAAAACCATTTTTCATATTTCCTCATCTTAAAGAAAACGTGAAAAATCATTAAAATGAAATAAAATAAAATTATTTTTTTTTTCGTTTTCTATGAAAAATGTTTATTTTTAAGAGGATCATAATTTTAAATTAACATCACTTGTTGTTAAGTATAATTTATACTTTTTCTTTTATTTTGTTCATTTCAGACACGCACAGCCTAAATTCATGCAATTCCTTATTTTTTATTTTTATTTTTTTTTTTACTACCATTTATTAGGTTTCAGGTTTATTAAAATTGCTGTGTTTACTCCAGCTACTGCTTGGCTTTGGTTTTATGTTCACTCAAAACAGCAATTCCTTTTTATGATGTTGAAAAAATAAAAAAAAATAAATAAAAGGCAAAACACAAAAAACATCAAATTCTGTAGAAAAATCCTAAAAAAGTAAGACACACACACTCACGCACATGTAAATTAATTATAAGTACACATGTTTTGCGAGGAAATAAACGGGAAAAATATCTAGAAATATAAAAAGAGGTCAAAAAAACATAAAAGTTTTTATCATGAAAGCACGCAGGCCCACACACAAGCCAACTATCGTACAATAATCTACTAATCAACTAAATGCATTTCTGTGTAAAAATTAAAAAAGTTTAGATGACCGGATGCGCTGATGCGCTGCAACGCATAGTTATACCGGGTTTTCCAATAACAGCGGGTCGGTGTTAATAGCCTGTAATGGTCACTTTGTTTTGGCGGCGTCGTAACTATCGTTTATTTGTTTTTTACTCAGTTTCTGGTGTCATATCGAGATGGCCAGTTACATGATTTACGTCTACGAAAGAAAACTTAATGATCCAAAGAAGTGTTCGTAAATTTTTTTGGCCAAAAGATCCTGTTCAGCGACGAGGAGGCTCCTTTTGGAATAAATGGCTATATAAATGCGAGAATTGTCCTTATATAGAACGATGCTAATCACATCTAGTTGCAAGATATGCATAAGCTACTGTTTGGTACGAATTTTGAGCCGGTAGCATTGCAGGGCCGATCTTTTAATAGACAAGATTTGTTAGGGCCACTACCGGAGTCCTTGTAACACCGGATGAATGTAATGCATCTAAGGTCTACGCAAGGTTAGGATCAGAGCCCACCTTATACTTCTACCGCCTTTTGGGTCACGGCGCTGGATTGTAATACAACTCTACATCTAAATTGCATTCTTTCCGCGACTTGCGACAAAGCTTCTCAAAGGGACGCATCATAGTCAAGTACTGCTGACATCCGTAGCGTAGTATTGGATATTATTATGAATATATGTATATATAGGGGGAACACCGAAGTAGACCACTTACTTAATAAGTCCCATTTCAACCCCCTACCGTTCTTAATGATTGTAGGCAACCTTACTTCAGAGCATCAACTAGCCTTTACTCTTTAGTGGCACTTTAATAATTTCAAACTGGTAACTTTCAGCCTTCTTTCTCGTCACAGACTCTCTAGTAATTGCTAGCATTAATCCGAGGCCTAAATATCCCATGGAAGCCACATTTAAGAAGTTTCTGCCCGTGGTCCTAAGTCTTATGCCAGTCAGTGCTAGATATTAACACACAATGCGCGCTAATGTCTCAGCCTTTTGCAAGCACAGTCTGCAGGTATAATCTTCCTCGCTTTTCTTCTTGGTTGGATGATAAATTAAGTTTCCATGACCTGTCACTATCGCTCCAGCTTAATCCAGCTTAAGGTTGATCTATTATATCTAACTGAAGATGAGATGAGACACTATTTAGTAATTCCCCACATATACAACAACACCAACGAACAACAAAAAAAAAAAAGCCTGTCATAAGAATTCGCATGATACCAACGTATAACTTCAGGCACTAAAGCTCGGTCTAGGAATGACAATGCATAGGTTCGTTCTTCGTCCCCAGGAAAATACTGCGCATATGAATTCTTTAAACTTCCCACTGTTAAGGGAACAATGGAGCTAAGGAGGTCCATATAATCTTTGAAGGTATAGCTCTAATACTATATAAATCTTTATTGTATACACTGATATGTACCATTGTACCGCCATAGTTCAAATGTACAGCACTGCTACGTCCATGTTCGCTAGTGCAAATGTTGCGCCATCTAGCGACGAAGTGTACTTTTCGAATAACACGCAAAAATTGCCTTTTATGGTATGATCCCAATCCACAAACAGTTAATATGTAGTCCACATTTTCGGTTTACGGCATCAATGGTTCTTTCTTTTCTTTTTCTTAGTTGATGGGATCTTACCGTCAATGTCGACCGATTATCTCTCGAAAAGGGGACTGTGTGGTGCATTTATTCACACTCGACTTCTTCTTTTGGGGTTTTGATATATGCCATGAAGTAGTTGATATATGCCAATTAGGCACAAGTGATCGATGCAAGCAAAATCAACATAACTTAAGTCAACGCTCCAATTAAGAAAACTGACTCTTTCGCATTCATGCCAACGTACGAAGCCGTGACCTACATTTGACCGGAGAAAATTATATTCAGCTTACACTGGTTTATTTCAACATCAACCTGTCCATATTAAAAAACCCATTATTAAAATATTATGCTATGCGGGACAAACCACGAAGAATTTGAAAATAACATTGCATGCGAAAAACTCATTTAAAAAATTATAAAAATGTATAACAAAATTTCATTAAGAAATTACACCGCCGGACCAACATGGTGGCATGAAGTTAGGAGTGCTTTTCATTCTTTAAAGTATACAAATGTAATACTTGCATTTCACACCGCTCGGACATGTTCCAGTGTTTGAAGAAACTGTTACAAAAGCATGAAAATATATGAAAAAACTTTGGATACAAATAAACATTCATGTTGGTCAAACCATGTTTGTTGGTTAAACTAAGATTGACCAGCATGAATATAATCCTAAACACATTTGGCTCATTGGGTTAATATAAAAAAACAGATGCTAATTTTCCTGCAGAAAAATGTTGAACGTAAATAGGAGTTACTTATTAATCAAAGAGTTTTTTTCTGGACACTTTGGTCTTGGAGAAATCGGTCTGAAGAAACCGCCTTTTTGCCGATTTTCCATAAGAGACGATGCGACAACGTCACGTTGTCATTTTAAAGAATAGAAGAAGATTTCTTTATAGACACCACTTGGCTCCTTTGGACTAGAATGACTTCTCCATTTTTTCCATTATTATTGACATTTAACTTTAAAATTGAACGAAGAAAATTAAAAAAAGTTTTATTGCAATTCAAAATGAACTCAAATCGAACTTTTACTAAACAACAACAAAGTATGCCATCGAGAGAAATTTATATTTCTCCAGCTCACAAGCATTGATCTCCTCTAGGACCCATCCTTTTTAAGGAGCTACAAAAAGAAAGAAAGGAACATTCCTGGTTTTATGCAAACCTTTTAATGTACAGATTTGTTTCTACAGTCAACGAACATATCCAGAAACTTTGCAGTAATCGAACAGGCAACCACAAGACTAGGCTAGCGCAGTACCAATAAGTTTTTCGAGTCATACGAAAATAACATTCATATAGCTAAAATGGGATCTGCTGTGAATTTATGGAGCAGAACCCAGAGTAGCACGGGGAAATGCCAATGCGAGCGAAGGTGGGAGGTAGGGAGGTAACTACATATAGACAGGCTCGAATGGTGCTCAAAGAGCCCCTTGACAGAAAGCCAGAGAGGTGCTTCGATATATTAGAACAACCTTAAGCTGGATAACTACGTTAGTGACAGGTCATGGAAACTTTAAGTTCCATATAGCCAAAATAAAAATCTAAGCAGATGACACTTGCAGACTCTGCCTGCACAAGGCTGAGACGGTAGCGCAGATTGTGTATGAAAGTCCAGCCCAGGCTAGCAGAAGACTTAGGACCACGGGCAGAAAATTTTTAAATGTGGATGTTATGGGTGAACTAAGCCTTCGACAAATGCTAGCAATTACTAAAGACTTCGTGATGAGAAACAAGGCCGACAGTTACGAGTCGACAGTCTAAAATAACTTAAGTCAGGAGTAAAAGCTGGTGGTACCACGTGACTCAATGAAAGTAAGGTTGCCTTCAATTTCGATTGCCTATAATAATTGAGGTCAAAAAGGGATTAATAATAAATTAATAATAATATTCTTATGAAGAATGGACTAACAGAGAAAAACTTATGAATTGCCTAGAGAGTGCACTACATAGGCCTGTAAAATCTTGACATCACCTTACTCTGAGTTGCGAATTTAGATGACGATATGTAAAATGGTTCAATTAAGATATTGTGAAGATCAAATCCATACCGGAATTCTTCTGATATACCAATAACAGCAATTAAGGACATTGCAGTTATAATTGCTGGTGACTTCCATTGTCCTCTTGGTGATGTTACACTTTTGCTTGTGAAATACCGATGCTATACAAATAATACAAAAAAATAATCCACAACATTAAGTCTAATATCGTCCACATTATTCATGTAATAGAACGAGGAACCGTCAAGAAAGTCTTAAAGAATTGGACTGATAAGATAAGCTATTGCCGCGACAGTCACATGAATGAATTGTGATCGATAAATAATGGAGATATTTGTTGCTAGCTGTGCCCGCCACTTCGCCAGCGTCCTTGCAATATTTTGTTTGATTTTGCTTTGAAAGCAATCCACACCAAAGACCCTTACGTTATTAGTGCCGCCTTAAACTAAGCTGCATATTAGTTTATGTATTTACTTCATAAAAAGTAAAGTATGCATATACGGTTAGTTCAGTGCAGTTCAGGTTTATGTATTCACCTTTCTACTAAAAAAGTTAAAAAGCTGATCAAATATGTGTCAATAAAAATACGGATTATTGTACTGATTATGTAAACAACGCAGAAAGAGGGCCAATATACGTTGTCTGTGAGATTATGAGGAAAGAGATAAAGAAAAATAAACTTACTTTTTAGTTTTAGTACAGTTTTACTTTCTAATTTGTGAAAAAAAATCATCAGCAACTTACAATTATTGGTTGACATTTTTCAATTTTAGTTGCCAGTTGCCATACGTAATACAATTTCGGCAACTCACAACGCAATTGGGGTTCAAATTGCCATCCATAATTGACGTATAAAACTAAACTGATACCTAATGGAAGCTTAGTGTCAACGGAACTAAAACCGATTTTCAACTTATCTGAAGCTGTACAGAAACTGAAATAAAACGTAATTAAAACTAGACTGAAATGAGATTGAATTAAAACTAAATCAACATTAGAATGAATAAAAAAAACTGAACCAAATTAAATATTTGGTATTAAATTGATTGGATTTATTCCGCCAGTATATAAAATACTGTTGTCATACCTTTTGGTGAAGACCGTCGTCACTGGCTGCTGTTTTGGTACGTTTGGCGAGCGCTTCCGATGTAAAGACATAATTTTCAAGCCGCGTTTAAACTGGTACCAGTGACGACGGTCTTCACCGAAAGGTATGACAACAGCAAATTAAATATTATTGAAACAGAATAAACATCAAAGATTAACTTAAAAAAAAACATATTTCTGACTTAAATATCGATCTATAACACTGCCTTTTAGCAAAAATATTTCCTTCCCTTTAAATTTAAAAGTTAAATAAATTGAAATTTAAATATTTTGCACTACAATCAATTTAGTAGAATTTATTACTCTTCTAGAACAAAACTATTACAACACCAATTAACTCGAAAGCATATCCTTTGCTTAAACACAGAAAACTTTCGCAAAAAAAACCTCTCACTGCATTAAAAATTAAAAGGAAAATAGGAAAATGCCAAAGAAGAGCAACAATTATGATTGAAAAATAATTGAGAAGTAAAACAAAACACAAAAACGAAATGCTTGAAGGCGATATGCCGGAAAACAATAACACTTGTTCGTTATTAACTTATACTAAACTGTAGCACTAGAGATTTTCTATGTGAAACTATAAAGCAGCAAATAATATTTAAGGTATATTTTTAGGCTTTACATCATTTTAAACTTTGACTTTGTGCATGCAGTACAACTGGGTGCAAACTTAAATTTTTTTTTTGTGTTTTGCTTGTTAACCCAATTATTCACCACCATACCAAGGCAAGTGCCCTGGTTATTTGTTGGTTTTAGAAGCATACAGTTTTCAGCCACACACACACACACCCAAATATAGCTACAAACACAAATACACTCTACTCATAAACGATGTGTTTATGTGAGCAACTGAATTTAAATGTTTAGTAAAACAAGTACGAGCGCTACATTCGAGCGTATCGAATCTTATATACCCTTCACCCTAGTGATATTAGACATTGCATTACGCTGTTATTTTTATATTTTTACTCTTGTGGTTTTCAAGTGCATTTGAACAATCTATACATATAATAAAATAGTAACTCATTTCCGTCTGTTTGTCTGCTTTTCATTTGTGTACGCATAACGTAAAAACTACTGGATGGATTTTAACAAAATTTTCTGAGGAGGTACCTTAGCATCCTGACTCCAATATAGGATACTTTTTTTTCCTCATTTCCAAGAGAAGTGGAGAAAAAGCAGTGAAAAAAACTTAATTTCCGGTTTAAAGGTACTGAAATTTTCGGTTTAAAACTGGGATATTTTACACACTATTGCCCAAGCAATTCAATTAAGCAGCTATTGAATAAAATTTGTAATTGATTTGTATTTGTACTTTGTGGAATTACAATGTTATTAAAATATTTTAAACACCTTTTAAAGAGCTTTACAATAATTTCTAGATTTTTTTATAAATTTTAGAATTTTATCCAGGGACAGGTACCTTTATATAAAGTAAATACATAAACCATAACTGAAGCACTTTAAAAGTAAGAGTGTATCAATACTTTCAAAGTAAAATTGAGCAAAATATTGTCAGGACGACCAGGACGGGGCGGGCACAGCTAGTTATAATATAAAAAATTACTCAATAAGTATTTGTTGGGAAAACCTAGGATTTGTTCCAGACCTTCAAATTATTGATAGTTATTAGTTTTTTTGTTGTACATTTTCGTTTTTTAATGAAACTAAAATTTTTTCACAATAATTTTACGAAATTTATGAAAATTAATTTTTTTTTTGAGAAATTTTGATGAAAGTGTTATTTTGGTTAAGTTATGAGCTTTTCGTTAAATTCCAAGTCTTTAGTAAACAAGAATTTTTTTTCGAAATCTTTCTTTGTTAAAAATAACAAATAAATACCTATAATAAAATAGTAACTTATTTCCTGTCTGTCTGTCTGTCTGTCTGTCTGTCTGTCTGTCTGTCGTTTTTTGTGTTCACATCACGTAAAAACGACTGGATGGATTTTAACAAAATTTTGTGAGTACCTTAGTATCCTGATTCTAATATAAGATACTTTCTTTCTGCAAAAATATCTGATTTCCAAAAGAAAGTGGATTTAAGGGTACTGCATGCTTTAAGGCATCTTTTATTTTTGAAAACAGAAATTTTGCGCAACAGATGGCGCTGTTTTAAAATAATGAGTAACTTATTTCCTGTCTGTCTTTTACAGTTACAATTTTATTAAATGTTGTATAAAGTAAATATGTAAGAGTCTTAAAATTTGGTGTGAATTACTTTCAAAGCAAATTCGAAAACAACGTGTGTGTGGCACAGCTAGTAGAGAAAAAAATTTCAAGGTATGTATATTCGAATCAAAAATATAATTATTATCGGATTGGGGTGTCAGGTAAGCTACACCTTGACCCCTCCCGATTTTGCCCAACAACTATTCAGCTCTTCATCTCCATACACCAAATGCACATACATACTTAATTTTTAATTTTCATATGCCAAACGGTATGACCTGTAGAGTCTTTACAAAAATAGTGGCATACGCAACAGACATCATATTGAAACCAGTCCAAATGTATTCAGGAGACCTTAAAACGTTAAGATCCGTTGAATTTCCGACATGGATTTTTTTCTACGATTAGAATCTGTACTTTACATATACTACGTATGGTAAAGTAAAGAGACAACAACATGGGAAAACGAAAAGAAAATACCTCCACCCCTTAAGAACAGTGTTTACTGATTTTCAACAACAAAATTCTCCAAACTATATGTCAGGGATTGGTATACCAGGAATTTCCATACGTTACGTAGTGTATGCAGAAAAGTGATTTCAATCTAAAAGCTGGATCTACTAGCGAATTTTTAAAAGTGTGTTAGTGGTTGTGGGTTTTTTCGCATTTTTTGTTTTTGAAATTTTAATTTTTTGATTGAAATTTCATATTTTGGGAATCTAAATTTTTTAACGAAAATTTTGGTGATATTTTGGTGGAATTACGATTTGTATTGATCTTGATTTTTTTTCCTTTTTGCCTCCCAAATTTCGTGTAAGAGCCGTTTACCCTTTTTACAATGTTTTTTAGCGAGTCTAAATGCTGCTATACACACCTGTTATGACTCCGATTATTATCGATTATTCATTTTTAACCACTACTAATTTTTTGACCTCAGAAACATTTCGGCGGAACACTTCGTTTCGATTTCTCACTAAATTGGACCTCACTTAAAAGAAAATAGGTTAACCCTTTAAGACCGTTTACTGGAAGACTTTCGAAAAATTTTGAATAATTTTAAGATTTTATTTATACTCGACTTACATGCAGAAAAACCAAATTTTCGACACAAACTCGGCTTCAGCGTTGTACTGGAACACTCCTATTCGATTCTCTAGTAAATTTTAACACAATTAAAATAAGAAATTCCGTTAACCTATCCTTAGGGGAACGGTATAACAAAACGTTTGGGGAAGGCTATAACAACAAAAAATTAATGAATTAAATGAATTAAATGAAATAATTTATTCAGTTTGAATGGATGGAATGCCATGAAATTGTATTTATGTTTTAGCTATTACATAGTGCACCCTGTCCTTCACCCTTTCTGACCACTTTTTCAAGAATTTCTGGTGTTATTTCATTAATGACATGAGTTATGTTGACTTCCAATTGTTCAACAATAATGGTTGGGTTAGTTGTCGGCATAAAACTGGAAATTGATCATGAGACGTTAGATCGCATAACTCTGAAGACCAAGGGACAGGAATAATAACATTATAATTCGATGGTTAATGAATGGCTCGATGTCACCCTCCTGATGATGGGCTACGTGCATAAGTATGTCTTGAACATATGTTGATCGCGGAATCACTGGTGTTTCATTTAATTGTCGAGGATGGTTTTCAATCTGCATTTTTGCCTATTGACAAATCGATTTCAAAAAAACTGAATCAGTTTAGAATTGGAAATGGAAATATTCTAAAAACTTCCGACGATGCTGACGGACATTAGGATCCTGAACAAGCTTATAGCTGTATATAAATGTAAACACGCAGAGAATAAACATGTTATGGTATGGTCAAAAGAACGATCTTATGTTCTCTGTAATATAATATATATGGTTGCGAAGAACAACTTATAGTTGTTTTAATTATTACTATGGTCGGAACAACTAATTTTTTGTTACTATTTGATCATTAAATGAATATTGCATCCAAAAATTGCAACATGGTTGGTTTAAACTATATAATTTTCAAACCACAACCAAAGGTTTATTAGTATATTAAAACATTGGTTGCGGTTTGAAAATTATAAGCAAACAAATTATGATAAATTTTCTCGTATGTAACCACAGTATAACTAGGGCACAACACACGTTGTGTACGTCCTCACAATATTTTGTTCGATTTTGCTTCGAAAGTAATAGACATCAAAGATTCCGTCAGGACCTGGACTGGCTCAGAGATGCGACACTGGGCAGCCTATTAGGCTTTGTGAAAAGCTCCGGTTGGCTTATACGAACCAACGGTATTGGAGTTCTCTAGGGAATGGTGGGGGTAGATGATCGTTGTAGCATCACAGTGGGCCTTATTGGCCTCCGAGTAAACACGCCATTTTGTGGGCGGCCCGTTTAACCTAAACTAACCTAACCTAATAGACATCAAATTTAAAGACTCTTACATATTTACTTTTTACAAAAGTACCCATCCCTGGATAAAATTCTAAAATTCTAAAAATTATTGTAAAGTTCATGTTAACGACAGGCAGGAAATGAGTAATTTATTATTTTAAAACATCACCATCTGCTGCGCAGCATTGCTTAAAATATACCGCTTTAATCGGTAGAAAAATCAGCGTACTTTCACTGATTTTTATCCACTTTCTCTTGGAAATGAAATATTTTTGGGGAAAAAAGTTTCCTATATTGAAATCAGGATGCTAAGGTACCTTATATGTATAGATAAAATTTTATATTTTACAACGTTATTTTTAAATTACCCAATAATATGATTCTAACCAACCATATAATTCAATCATAAAACTTAGTTTTTAGCTTTTGGTTACCTCAACCATGATCTTTAAATAAAGATTGCATGCTGGAAACGGCGGTGTATTGATAAATAAGGAGAACACTTTGACTTACAGAAGCGATAATTTCCTCATCACGAACATTTCTTTGTTTTGTTGATGGCCACGTGTTTGAATAAGTGGGGTGGAATTATCGTAAGGCCCTTGCCTTGAACTTTTTTTTTCATCAAAATCATTTTTACGCCCTTATTTGTGGTTTGAATTGCAGTAAATAAATACATATTTAGGTTAAGTACTAGCTATCCCCGGTACGCTTCGCTACACCCATCCACAAAAAATACAATAAAGATTTGAAAGAAAAGTACCTTTAACTCTAAAACTCACGATATCCTCACGACAAAAATGTTTCAGTTTGTAGGCATGGTACGATGTCCACTGTTCCCATCTAATCTGTTTTTTGCTAGACTATGCGTATTAACATGATATTTTTTGTGTGTAAAGCGCCACTCGTAATACAGTCTGTATTTTGCTAGATTATGCACATTACTATGAGGGTTACTTATACAAAGTTTCAAGACTATATATTGTAGTTCTCTAGGTACATATTGCAGATCTCCTGGTAGACGATAATAATTGTTCACTTTCTATGGGAGTTACCACGTGCACTATTCCAGTCTGTGTTTCGCTGAACTGTATATATTAATAAGGGAGTTACGTTTCCAAATTTCAAAGAGCTACCTAATATAGATATTTAGCTTCTCAAAGAGTGGGCGTAAAATTGGGCGTGGTCAAGTTTTCTTTCCGTAAGAACCTAAGTTGTGTTATGATGAAGATGTTAAAAAAATTGGCCAAATCTGTGCAGCCGTTCTTAAGTGATGCGGTTACCAACGAACGACATTTGATTTTATTTATATAGATTTACTGTTATTTTGTTTAAAGAATATTATTAAATTTTTCTAATGAATTCAACTTAGTTTTAAAAATTACTAATTTAGATTTCGCTCATAAATATTTAAGGAAACATTATTCGTACCACCCTTTTCTTGCACCATTTAAATTTGCCATTTTTGTAACAAAAGTTGTTTTTTAAACATGTGGCAAATGACTGTTGTCCTAAGTTGTGCTTCCTAAAATATAATTTCATGTTCGCATTGGTTCATTTAAAAGTCACATTAAACTACAAATGGAAAGCAACCAACTGTTGACACGATTTGTATTCTCTGCTGTGGGATAGAAAACCAAAGTAAGAGTTTTTTTGGAAAATAATTGCTGTACATGTTGCTTTCGTAAATGTTCATTTGAAATGTGCCTAAAGCAATTATCCTGTCATTAGTGAGTATGAGTAGGTAACAACTGGTTGTTTAGTTTTTACTTGCAAATAAAGAAAAAAATTTTAAAACTTAAATTGAATATGAAAAAAACTTAAATTAGAGATGTTAAATAATGAAGCTAGTCTTGAGACAGCAGTCACAATAACTAGGGATGCATTCGTTACCAATATATTGATGATACTTTGACCCAGTACCGGCGATATTTTTACTTCGAGGCTGCTGTAGCTCAAGTGGTTAGCACGATGACTACCAAAGCATGCTCACGAGTTCAATACTAACCCGTCATCAATCATCATCATCAATTTTTCAAGATTAATATAGGCATTAATTTATTGCCTGAGAGTTACCTCTCTTTAAAATAAATCTGAAGTGACCTACACTCAACTTTACCATACCCAATGGAAAAAGATATTTTTATGGATATGTTACATAAAGAATAAAAGTTCAAAGTATATTCGAATCGCAAAATTAACTATTTTCGGTTTGGGGTGCTAAGTAAACTACCCCTTTCCCAATCCCAATTATGGCTAAAATTTATACAGCTCTTTATCTCCATAAACCAAAGGCAAATACTGAATTTTATTTTGATATATCATACGGTATGATCTGTAGAGCGTTTACAAAATTTGGGAGTAAACTACCCTTTGCCACCTCCTGATTACGCCCAAGAACTATACAGCTCTTCATTACCATATACCAAAGGCCCAATCCAAATATCATTTTGATATGTCAAACGCTATGACCTGTACAAACTGCACAAAAATACTGCATTTGGCATAGCTTTGGGTCAAATATGGGATATAATAGTATTTTGGACCCAGTTAGGAGGGTGCTTAGGAAAGCTCAAATGCTCAAAAGTATGAGTAGAATAAAAATAGTAGTAAAAAGAAAAGGCGTTATACACAGCGAGTGTATGGAGAACGACATCAGCATTTTTACTGATGGTTCCTTTATGGACGATAGAGTAGGAGCAGATGTATACTCAGCTAAGCTGAACCTATGTTGTAATCTGCCTTTGAGGGAGTACGCCTTTGGTTATCAGGCATAATTGCTTGGGTTGCTGCATGCGTTGGATCACCTGCTGCAAAGTCGGGTGTATGGTAGCAAAGTAATTATAGCACTTGACAACAAGTCGGTTATAAAACGCATAAAGCAGGTGAACGCGTACTTCAAACTAATGCTGGAATGGGTCTTAAAACCTAACAGATGTGCCTCTGTTTATGAGGTAGCTTTGATGTGGGTTAAAGGACACATATGCCCTTCTGCAAATGAAGCAGCAGATCAACCAGCAATTGAATTGTGAATTTCTGTGCACCAAAACCCAGAGTAGCAATGGGCATAATGCGAGAGCAGGTGCGAAAAAGTGGAGGGAGGGACCCTACGTATAGGAAGATTCGAATGGTTCTCAAAGAGCTCCAGGGTAGGAAGGCCATTAAAGTGTTGAGATATAAAAGAAGTAACTTAAGCTGGATAACTGCGTTAGTTAGAGGTCACGGAAACTTTAAGTACCATCTAGCCAAGATGACAATCGAAAAAGATGATACTTGCAGACTATACCTGTAAAAATCAGAGACGGATGCTCATATTATTTTTTAAGACAACACTACGTCTGTGTAGCTTTTTGCTTGTAAATGTCCA
The DNA here is from genome assembly GCA_949628195.1 of Phasia obesa. Taxonomy (NCBI): domain Eukaryota; kingdom Metazoa; phylum Arthropoda; class Insecta; order Diptera; family Tachinidae; genus Phasia; species Phasia obesa. The sequence goes on from OX451218.1 coordinate 86,693,811, forward strand.
GCATATGGCTAGCATAAGACTTTGGACTACGGGCAGAAACTTGATACATGTAGATGCCAAGGGGAATCTAAGCCTTGGAAAAGTGGTAATCATTACTAGAGACTGCGTGACAAGTAAGAAGGCCGGCAGTTATCAGTCGACAGTCTGATATCACTAAAGTCAAGAGTAAAGACTGGTAGTAGTATGTGACTCATTGAAAGTAAAGTTGCCATAATTACAAATTGCTTGCTTAAAATCATTGAGGGCGGCACACAGTTAGCCAACGCCGGCATTAAATACAAGGAGTCATTGTAGAGCTCTGAAATTTTGCACAGGTTATTTTTGAGACAATTCCAGTTTTTATAAAAAAAAAATTAAGAAAATTCGCCCACTTTTACGCCCACCTCCCATACAATCGAAATTTGTAAAATGACGTATACTTTAGGTATAACTTTCAATTTTGGTATACTTGAATGTTATATTGTTACAAACATTATCGGAAAAAAATTTTGAACTTTGGCCCACTTTTACCCCCACCACCCATACAACCTCAACATAAAAAGTGCCATATTTTCTAAAATATTTTAGGTACAACCTTCTAATTTGTTATTACTGTAATTTATATCATTTAAAATGTTTCATTCAAAAATTACAATAACACGCCCACTATTACGCCCACCTCCCATTGAAATGCAATAAAAAATAACAATTTTTATTTCATTCTATCAATAATTTTTTAACATCATCATGGTATTCAAATTTTTTCAATTTCATTCTAAATGAATTAATATAAGGATCTGATGATATTTGCAATTAGTAGAATGAAATAGCCTACAGTTTCTATACTCCTTATTCATTGCTTCTTGCGCTGTCCATGCAATACGTATGGAATTTACCAACATCTATATTTTTACTAGTATTTATAGTATTTGATATAATTTTAAAGCGGTGAATTAAGACTACATTTACACCAGTTATGTCAGCGGTTATTTCTGGATTTTCAAAAAATCTTCTAGAGACATTACCATCATTGGTTGCTCCCATGCCTTGTTTCACCACATCGACTTTTAAACCCAGATCCAAATATCAGAAATTGCACTATAAGAAATTGTTGTTGAGTTATCCATGACCTTGTGAATTTTTTTTAACACTTTATATAAACTTGCACTCTCAAATAGATTGTGAATTAAATATGAATACATAATTGCAATTACCGTTTGTTGTTCAATAATATTTAAAACAACAACAATGTAATATTATTTTACAGTTTGTTTTTAAAAAGTTTGTGAGCACAAAATAAAATATCAAATATGTTAGAGAAATGCTAATCTCTTATCAAAAGAGATCATTACAAGAACACTCCTTATTACTTAACCCAATAAATAATGCAACAACTAAATTCAATATATAACAATTGAACCAACCACATTGGACAGTGAGCATAACACAACGTGTATTTGTCATATGACCTGTCAGTTTGATAATCCATATGTAATTTCATGTGTTTGTCAAAATAACCATTTTACATACTTTTTAATTTTATCTTTCAAACGTACATGTGACATAACCTACAAAATATAATTTTTCCGCCACAAGGTTTTGTATTGCCAACCACAGCTGATGCAAAGATGGAAACTTAGTGCTTTTGCCACGCTTTTTGTGCTTTTGGTACGACAAAAAACCTAAAATAGCAAAATATCAAGTTGGCATTACAGGATGTCAGAAGCTTTGTCATATCAAAATAGAACACGTTCTAAATGAAAAATGTCATATGTATTGTACACATGGAAAACACACATGTTTTGTTTCAAGAGGTTTACATGATGTGTTTAGAATTTACACATGGAAAAGTGACAATACATATGACAAATACACGCCGTGTAAAACCATTTTTAGATAAGAACAACAGTTTGAACAATCAATTTAAATTAAAACCTACGCAACTATCTAACCCAAAGTCAATGACCTTCAAAAAAATTGCAATCAAATGAATAATGTAAATAAAATAATAATAAACAATAAGTGAATAGTTGTAAACAATTAAAAAAAAAAATAAAAGTAAAAAGTTATAAACTATACGTATATGTACGTATGTATGTTAGCTATTGCATGCTAACCTACGTATAGCGACAGAATGTGCGCGTTGCGTATTTTTGTAGTTTTTTGTATGTTTAAAGCACTTTTGCTATATGTCCTTTACTTTAAATGAAAGCTGAGACTTCAATCTTTCATTTGATATTAGTCTGCACATAGGGGGAGAGGCTGCTCTATATTTCCTAGTCCATTGAAAATGCAAAATGTTCAATTTTTACACCACAATTCTGTTGTTAAGAAAATTTTTTTTTTTTAATTTATTTTTTCATCTACTCATTCTACAACAAATAAATTAATTAAAAAAATACTTCAAAGTTATATTTATTATGTATTTTTTTATTAATAAGCTTTTGAATATTACATATTGAACTAAAATATGTATTTCAAGAGCGTTGGCATACCTCAACTTAGACTTGTTCTAGACCAAAAAGTAATAAAGTTATGAGGCTGAAATTTCAGGGACTTGATAATCATATATCTGTTAATATACTGTGAAAATTTCATCCAAGTTGGATGACATGCCAAAAACCATTTTTTGCCGCGGTTACTATAGGGCTGTCTCACTGTGCGGCATGGGGTGGCAAAGGAACCCATTATGGAAGCAGTGTGCTAAGATATTCCCCCTACATTATTAACAAAGCCATGTAGACTCTCGTTACAGAATAAATAGGGCCTGGTAACTCTCGGTATACTCTGCCATATTTATTCGTTCTCTTTTTTTATGGCCGAAATTTTAGTCTTAAGCCATAATGACACTAATTTATTTCCTATTTTCTTAATCTAAGATTGAAAGAGTGAAATAGCTAATGTCAGAAGAAGAAAAATATACAAAATGAAAACAAAACTGTTTTTATTTTTGTTTACTTTTTCTATTTTCTTTGAATGGTGTATCATTTCATTCCGAAAAAAAAAACGCCAAACTCAACAAGTATAATAAAAAAATCGATATATTCGAGTGTACAACATCACTCCAATATTGTAAGCTTGTAATGTCATTTTTAAGCTACAATTTTTAAGATTGTTTTTTTTTTCACTTTTTACATTTTTTATCGATAACATGTATAGAAATTTTGACGTTTGAAACTTTTTTATATGTATATAGCTGAACTCTTCGCTCTTGTGGAAATTTTATTTTACAATATATTTGAATTGTTCTCTAAAATCTTAAACGAGATGCAAGAAGTGAGTGTCATTACGGTATTAATAACGCTGTATTTATCTAACCACCTTATTTTTATCTTCTTTTTTGAAACAAATTATGGTGATACAATGAAGTCCGGAGTGTAAATGTTGTCTTTATCTTGAATGTGGATGTGTGCCGTAGCTCACTGTAAAAACCCATTAATTTCAGTGTTTTAATGTCAAGTTTGTGGATTAAGAGTGAAGAGTTAAAGACTCATAAACATTGAGGGGAGAGGGGGGCAGTTACTTCAAATAACATATTTACACACAAATATAAACATTTATAAACATATATTATTGTGCATTTATTTAAGAAAGAGTTACATTTTGTTTTCCCTTTATCGTCCGTCCGTCCGTCCGTCCAAAGAAACATTACATTTTCACAGTTTTCTGTTGCCAGTTTTAGGAATAAGTATTTTTTTTGTGTTGAAAAATTTATCGTGCTGTCATGAGAGGCTTGTTTTAATATTTATAACGCGTTTAATTATTAATAAAATTTTCATTCATTCGGTTAAGAAGAAAAAATACAGTTTAAGTTTATAATAAAAGTACTCATTTGCCTTAATTCTAACAAAAATTTTCCAAATGAATAATTTTATTTCAAGATTACGACAAGCGCCATAATAAATTGTTTTTTAAACACGATAAAGGAAGGCATTTTGGGGATATAGAAGAATAAATTTTCTTAAAAACACATCTTTTTTGCGGCATAAAAAATAATGAATCTCATTAAAGAAGCGAAAATGTATACATTTTACTTTAGCAAAAACAAAAACAAAATCAATATCTAAATGATAAATAACGCTGTGCTCCATTATACAGAAAAGGACACTTATGTGACAGGGTTGAGAGTTTTTTTTTATTTATGAGTATTGAAATTTCATAATTAATTATATTTCTCAATAAATTTTTCACGGTCATAAGAAATGCTCTGTCTATTACGAACATACATGAGTGAGTGTAATTGTTTGTTTTTTTTCGCATACACACATGAACGGTGAAAAACGAAGAATATCGGTATTATTCATATGTGATAAGTAATGAATTAGCTCATTCTCATTATTGCTATTTTACATACATAAATGTTTGTGATTTTTTTTTTATTTATGACTGTTCATTTATAAAATTTCTCATAAGCGAGATTTCTAAAACACCTTGTTGCTGCAAACGCCGGCAGTTGCACATTACAAAATATGTGCATATATATACACATTCATACACACATACATACAATCATACATACACTCATACATACACACATACATTTATGCGATTACTTACATTTATCTGCGAACATTTATCTGCGATCTTGTCATTCATGAGAAATTAACAAAATTGTAAATTGTCATTTATGAACATGGGGTGAAAAACAAAATATTTTTTCATTTATTCCCTTTTTAGTAGAAAGGAAACAAAAATCATCTCATTCAAAACGAACAAACATAAAATATGTTCTAGTTTCTCACACATGTTTTAAAAGAAACAGAAAAAATCTTAAATGTACATACTCACACCCCTAGAGTGAGTGGTTAATGAGCATTACGGTACTCTGGTATTTGATAAAAAGTTTAAGTAAGTTTCTTTCGTAACGTATTTTTCCAAGTTGTAAAACTTTAAAGACTTTTTTGGTCGTCTAAAAAAAAGGAGCGAGGAACTCCGGCATTTCTAATAAAAATTTTGAAATTGGTTTTTATTAGGGTTCCGTACCCAAAGGGTAAAAACGTCTGTCTGTCCGTCTGTCTCCAACTTTTTTCTCTGCAACCGTAATAGGTAGACTCTTGAAATTTTAACAGAAGGTGTATAACTGTAGCCGCTATAGCAACAATTACTAAAACTTATAGGGTGTTCTGATAGCGATGTGTAATTTATGTATATGTGTTTATTTTTTGAACTTTAGGAGGCATACATTTGAAATTTACAAACAGTAATTAAAACTATGTTCGCTATATAAACAAGTATAAAAAAATAAACCTAAAAATTAAAGGGTGTTCCGATAGTGATGTGATTTACATGTATATGGCCTAAGTTTTAAACAATAATAGGTAGACTCTTGAAATTTTCACAGAAGGTGTATAATTGTGGCCGTTATAGCAAAAAATTCTAAAACTTATTGGGTGTTCCGAAAGTGATGTCTTATTTACTTTTATGTCTTTATTTCTTGGCAATGACCTAAAATTTGCAAACAGTAATTAAAACTGGGTTCGCTATATAAACTAGTATACAATAATAGACCTAAAAATTAAAGGGTGTTCCGATAGTGACGTGATTTGCATGTATATGGCCTAAGTTTTGAACGATAATAGGTAGAATCTTGAAATTTTTACAGGAGGTGTATTACTATGGCCACTATAACAAATATTAAAAATTAAAGGGTGTGCCAACAGTGACGTGATTTGCATGTTTAATGCCTTATTTTCTGAACCGTAATAGGTATAATGTTGAAATTTGTGCAGAAGATGTGTTGGTATGGTCGCTATGACAAGCTCTGAAAGTTAAAGGGTGTTCCGACTTTTACTAAACATACTATACTTGTACTAAACATAGTACGGAACCCTACAGTGTGTGCTTAGCTCGCACTAGACTGATTTATTTGAAAATTTATGTCCACAGATTGCTCTCACTTGAAGACGAAAATGATAGTTTAAAATTAAAGAGAGTGCCCAGAAAAGTATTAAAAGGCCAGATTCATTTACACAGTATGTTTATTGGTATCTATATCCGCCAGAACAACAAGAATGAAACTTAAAAAAAGAAATGAAAGGGTATGTTTATTCGTGCTGTAATTTAATGTATATGGCCATAATTTTTGCACCATTATAGAAAGACAATTGGAATTTATACAAGGTGTGTACTCTTGTTAGATGTGAAAATGAGTATAAAATATAAGAGCCAAAATTAAACGGTGCCGCACTACAGGCGTTGGCACTATTTAGCACTCTGCAACATAAACATAAAATCAAATATTGAAAGGTACCCTATATTAACATGATTCTGCGTATAAGGGATTATTTCTTGAACCAAAATAGGCAGACTCTTAAAACTTATGCAAAGTGCGTATTGCTTTGTCGGACAGATGGACAAAATTCGAAGCGATAATAAGTAACGTCTTTAACATTTATATTTTATTATTATTTTTTAAGCCCAAACGTGAAAGTTTAGTTAAAATCTACAATTAAGTTTATTTACTTTTTCTTTACTTATTTTGTAACTTAGTGTTTTTTATTATTTCCTTGATTTTTGTTTTTTGCTACACATCTTAATTTTACTTAATCAATGTTATTGACTTAATGTAGAATTTTGAAAAAAAAAATATTTAAAAAAAGAAACAAAAACTTAGGCCAAAAATTATATATTAAAAGCAACTTATCAATCTGTCAACTTAACGTTTGGTATTTAAAGAATACAAAAAAAAAAATAAATTGTAAAACATCAAAAGCTCATTTGCATATTTGAATTTATACAAATTTATAAATTCAAACGAAGAAATTACATCAATTTGCAAAGCAATTTAAGGAAATTTTGCAAATTATCGACCTTCTTTGTACTTGATTTTCGTCATCTTTATCGTCATTATCATTATCAATAAGATTATTAATAAAAGTGTATTGAATAAATTGTTTGTCATTAAATTATTGACATTTTAAACTTTATGAATAAATAACAATTTAAACGGGCGCATTTAGTAATTCAACTTTCATGAAATATTGAGTTAGAGACAGTAATTTAATTTGGGATTTGGCAAAAGGTATACATACAACTACATTGACCATAATTTTAAACCTAAGTTACAAAATCTATACATATGAATGAATGAAATAGTAACAGCTAGTGCTATAATAAAAAAGCCAAGCCATATACGCATGTTGCCATACACATAATAGTAGATATAAATATAAATAAATATGTTTGTATATTCCCACACATATGTATGTATGTAACTGTAACGGTAGATTGACATGCTTTTGTTCCATATTGCTTTTTCTAACTGTTTATTATTGGCGATAAAATAATGATTCATTCATTAGTCGTTTATTTACCCCGCCAGTAAAAGATGATTATTAATAATGATTATTACATCATCAGTTTACATTTGAGGACACAGTCGATAACACAACGAATTAGAAGAACATAATTAAATGGGGGATATAGCTTAGTGGTAGAGTATTCGACTGCATATCGACAGGTCCCCGGTTCAAATCCGGGTGTCCCCTTTAATTAAGTTTTTTGCAAAGTTTTTAGGGTAAAAACGTATCACTATTGTTTTCGCTACAATGTATGTCCGTCTGTCAGCACCTTTTATGTCTGGAACCGTAATAGTAAGACTCTTGAAAATTTCACAGAAGAAGTGTAACTGTTCACCTGCAAAACTAAAGTGGCCCCTATTAAATCTATTTCATTACCTCGTTTAGAACTTTGTGGAGCAGTTTTAGCTTCTGAACTTTTAAAAACTGTTAGTAATGAAATTGACATACCAAATGTATTGACATACCAAATGTATTGTTGGACCGACTCTACTATTGTTCTTTGTTGGTTGAGAAAAACACCTAATAGCTGGACAACCTTTGTAGCTAATAGAGTTTGTAGGATTCAGGAGAATGTAGGGAACCATAATTGGTATCATGTTAGGTCGGAAGAAAATCCAGCGGACCTAGGCAGTAGAGGTCTTTCGCCCTCAGAATTGGCAAGAAGTGAACTATGGTGGCATGGACCCACTTGGCTTCGTGAGCCTAAAGCTCACTGGAGCATAAGGGATCTTTCCCCATTAGACACAGATGTTGAAGCCAAAGCGGTCAAGGTACACGCATCTTTCTTCTCGGACTATGAAGATGTTCTTAACCGATTTTCTAAATTTGATCACGCTCTTAGAGTATTAGCCTACATGTTTCGATTCTATTTTATGACACATTCGTCGCATAAAGGCAAGCAAACATTTGATACCACTTCAATTTCAAGCAATGAGATTATAAAAGTCAAGCTACGCTTAGCAATATTGGCTCAAAAGGTTCATTTTGCAGAGGAATATAAAGCTCTCTTATCAAAAGAGCCTATTTCATCAAAAAGCTCACTACAATCGCTTAATCCTTTCTTAGATGCTAATGGAGTAATGAGACTAAATGGTCGGTTAGCAAAATCGCTATCCTTGTGTTATACAGAAAAATATCCGATTATTTTGCCCTATTCATGTCGTTTTACAGTTCTTTTAGCAGAATTCGTACATTTAATTTCGATTCATGGTGGTAATCAGTTCATGTTGAGAATTATTCGTATTGAATATTGGGTACCCCGTCTTAATGTCCTAGTTCGAACTATAATACATCGTTGCAAACGCTGCATATTAGATAAAAAACGCTCGTGTAGTCAGATAATGGCAGCATTACCTCCAGAACGCACTACTTTAGACCGGCCTTTTACCACTACTGGAGTGCATTTTGCCGGTCCTTTTGATTTGAAAAGTTTTACTGGCAGGTCCTGTCGAATAACGAAAGCGTATGTATGCATCTTCGTTTGTTTTTCCACCAAAGCAGTCCATTTAGAAGCTACGACTGATTTAACGTCAGATGCGTTCTTGGCTGCCTTACATCGGTTTATTGCTCGACGAGGTTGTCCATTGACAATATTTTCCGATAATGGCACTAATTTCGTGGGAGCTTCTCGAGAGATTGAGAGAGATTTCCGAACGTTTTTGGCGGAGAGCCAGGCTCGACTGTGTTCTACCTTTGGCGTTCAGGGTCTTTCATGGCGGTTTATCCCTGCTGGTGCGCCTCATATGGGAGGCCTATGGGAAGCTGCTGTTAAAAGTTTTAAACACCATTTTCGAAAGGAAGCTCAATCAATAAAATATACATTCGAAGAGCTTTCTACTATACTTGCGCGAATAGAGGCTTGCTTGAATTCCCGACCCTTATGCCCCATGTCAGAAAATCCTAATGAGCCCGTAGCTCTAACCCCGGGCCATTTCTTAATAGGTGGTCCAATATTGGCCCCACCAGAACCATCTGTATACGAATCGCCCATAAGTTTAGTGAATCGTTATCGAAAGATGAAGGCATTTTCTCATGATTTCTGTCGACGATGAAAAGAGGAGTATCTTCATAACTTGCATAAACGCTATAAATGGAAATTTCCCGAAAGGGACATAGCCGTGGACGACTTGGTTGCTATTCGTCATGAACAACTATCTCCAACTTCCTGGAAATTAGGTCGCGTAATTAAAACATATCCAGGAAGTGATGATCATGTTCGCGTCGCGGACGTTCGCACAGAGAACGGGGTTGTGAAACGACCAATCACGAAGCTGGTCATTTTGACCAATTAACTTATATATATTTACCATTTATTAATCCTCATTGTTTCCTAGTACTATGGCTACCTTACCAACAATTTTTGAAGATGCCTTACTAGAGGATTACGAGGAAGCTATGGAGGTAGCAGATCCAGCTACAGTGGCACTCAGCGCTCCAGGGTCACCAACAAATTTAATGGCAGTGGAACCTCAAGCTCCACCAACTCTTTGTAATCCAAATGAGCCTCCTGTTGCGGTACTAAAAGCTGTAGATCCTGCGCCAACTACATCCCCTAGCTTGGTGGACAGCTCTGGTCCGGAAAATGATTTGCGGGCGAAGAAAAGGGCAGGTTCCAGTGCACCCAGCTGCAGCCTCTGCAAAAAAACGCATCCTCTCAGGGCGTGCTTTCGTTTTCGCCAGCTAGCCCACCAGAAGAAATTGCGTCACGTGTTGATTTGGGGCCATTGTTCACGTTGCTTGGCCAGCAATCACACGTTGAAGTCCTGCCAAAGCGTGCGAAAATGTAACAAGTGTCAGGGGGACCATAACAGTCTGCTGCATTCCCCGAAACAGGTTGAAGAAAAGGGCACGAAAATATTAAAGAAAGACCGAAAAAATAGAATTGTAAATACTGTGCCTTCACCCATTGCCAGTGTAACATCGTTACCACTGCGCCATGTGGTGAACTTTTCGCCAACACTGCAGGTGAAGCTTCATCTGGGGAATCGGCAGATTCAGGTTCGTGCGGCACTAGACCTCTGCTGTAGCAATAGTTATATAAGCGAACCACTAGTTCGAAATCTTAAAATTGCTGTCACGGGGTCCTATTGCCGCATAACCATTCAATCCATATATGATCCTCTGAAAAGAGTGTCCCTGACGGCAAAAGTTGCAAAAATGAAGGGTATAAAAACCCCAATAGAGGACGTTGCAGAGACTGTTCTGGAATATTTTCCTGGCATGCAGCTGGCAGATCCAACTTTCTACCACTCAGGCCAGGTTGCACTGGTGCTCGGTCCGGAACTGAGCTCACAAATTTTAACCGGAAAAATTTATTCGTGTCCGGGCTGTCCACTGGCCCAATATACAATTTTTGGGTGGGTTATATCTGGCCAATCGCCTATATAATCGTATCAAATTGCATTTTAATCAGTTCATGGGTCTGCTCAAAACCATCCCTTAATTGGGTTCAGTTGGTGGATCTGTAGTAAAAACCATACTTTTGAATTTGAAAATAAAAAAAAAATACGAATTAAAATTTATCTTTTTATGTTGCATTTAACTGTGTTATTGCAAGGTGGCCGGCAATGTTTAGGTTGAACCCTTTGGTTATGAATTTTACTAATTAAATGTGACTCTGTTAGGATCTAAATTCTACTCCTTTTGTAAATTTGTATTTTTTGGGAGTATTTTGGATTCTAACGAGTAAAACCGCTAACGGTTCAACAAAACTTGGTTTTCGCCATATTCATTGTTTTTTTTGTAAATATTTCACTTCTCGTTTTTTAACTTAAAGAAGACACACGCAGATCTTGATTATAAAAGGTAAAAATATATATATATTAAATAAAAATATATGAACAGAAAATTAAAACAATTGTTTTTTCATTTCACGACTCTTCTGCTGTTTTCACACACAAACGCTATAGCAACGTATAGGGTGTTCCGATAGAGAGGTGTTATTCACCAATATGTGTTTATTTCTTGAACTGTAGGAGGCATAGACTAACGATTTACAAACAGTAATTAAAACTTTGTTCGCTTTATAAACTAGTGTAAAAAATAAACCTAAAAATGAAAGGGTGTTCCGATAGTGACGTGTTTTGCATGTACATATATGGCTTAAAGTTTGAACCATAATACGTAGACTCTTGAAATTTTCACAGAAGGTATGCAACTACTGCCGCTATAGCAAAAAATACTAAAACTTATAGCGTGTTTTGAAAGTGACGTGTTATTTGCATTTATATAAGTCTTAATTTTTGAACTGTAAGAGGCAACCTTTTAAAACTAGCAGACAGTAATTTATATGAATATGGCCTAGTATTTGAACCATAATAGATACACTTTTGAAATTTGCCCAGATGTTGTATTCCTACGGCCTATATAACAAATACACTGACGTGATTTGCATTTTATTGTCCTAATTTTTGAACTAAAATAGGTACCGACTCGAAATTTTCACTGAAGGTGTATTGATATGGCTTTTATAATAAATAGTAATAATTAAAGGGTGTTCCAACAGTATCGTGAATTGCACGTATATAGCCTTATTTTTTTTAATTAATTGCCTTATTTTTGTATCGTAAATCGTAGTACCTAGGTAGACTCTTGAATTATTCATAGAAAGGAATTTGCCATTAAAAAAAAAATTAACAACTTGATTTTTAAAGTTGTACTGAACATAATGCGGAACCCTTCGTGTGTGAGTCTTACTCGCACCTGAATGATTTATTTTATATTTTCTCAATTATTTGAGAGCATTCATTTAAATATTTGTTTAAATTTATATACATGATGTGCTTCTCCATACACAACTGTGTATATAAACTACATTGATTTGTCGCCAGATAAGTAAGTACCCCGACCATGCTGCATTTGCGTTGGGCGAACATTTCCACAATATCGCATAATATAAGCATAATATAAGCTTGTTGCTTGTTAATTCAACACGAACTAGAGGTCAATTTTGACCACTGCAGAAAGATAATTTACGAAATATTTCACATCAATAACTTTATTATTGTGTCCCAATATCGAGCTTAGTAACTGTAGCTAACTAATAGTGCTGGCAAAGTATTGAGTAGTGGGTACCGAGTACTCGATACTCGATCATTTTTTTGGGTACTCAATACACAAAAGTAGTTACTTAATACTTTTACGGTAGTATTTTAAGAAATAAATTTATAAAAATATTTGACAACTACGACGATAAATTACCTCTGCTAGTAAAGGGTGATCCATTTCGAGGTACTTTTTTCAATAGCCTCTTTTTGACAGATCACGCGTGAGTCGTGTCATGCTGTCATGTTAGTTTTATTTAGTATTGTTTGGCATTTCATAATGGAAAGACTTACGCCTGAATCGCTTCGCTCTATGGGCTCTTGAATAGTTCCAAGGAGATCCGACGTTTTCGAGGCAAATTTTGTTTAGCTATGAGGCCCATTTCTGATCTCGGCGACATTTGGTTTCAGCAAGACGGCTCCACTTCCCACACATCATATCAATCAATGGATTTATTGAGATAACATTTCGGTGAGCTCATAATTTCACGTTTTGGACCGGTCGATTGGCCACCAAGATCGTGTGATATCACATCGTTAGACTTTTTCCTGTGGGGATATGTAAAGTTAAGCTTCGATTCAGGAAAACATCTCGCGTGTCATTCGCCAGTTACCAGTCGAAATGCTCGAACGAGTAATCGAAAATTGGACTCAATCGGACCATCTGCGACGTAGCAACGGCCAACATTTGATAGACATAATCTTAAAAAAATAAATGCCAAAGAATGTTCTTTCAAATGACATTAAACATTCTCCATTAAAATTTAATTTTTTGTGTTTTTTTTTTGCTTAAAAAAGTAGGGAACCTCGAAATGGATCACCCCTTATATAAACGGAAGTATTGAGTACTATGGAGTACCCCATTGAAAAGTATTGAGTTGTTTCGAGTAATTGAAAGTAGTAGAAGTTGCCAGCACTAATACCTAACTGCAACTACCAGCCTTGCTTAGAATGATTTTCCTCCAAATATCAGCAACACGTGAAATGCTCAGTTTTCACTTACACTTAATTATCAGATGTAAAATTGACTATTTAGGTTGCAATCAGCTGGTGGCAATTTTAATTATGCCATTAAAATCAGCACACTATAAGCCGGTAAGATAGCATTACATAGTCCGGTTATTAGTTTTAATCCCACGGTTCCCTTATACATATTAATTTTAATTATTAATTTGTAAATATGGGATACAAAAAAATTTTATTGGGTTTTCGTTGAAATTTTAAATAATACAAACAGTTGATCATGAGTAAGGAATTATATATTTAAGGCATCTTCTAACTTTTGTGTTATATTATAGCTAGCTATGCCCCGCACTTCGTCAGCGTACTTACAATATTCTGTTCGATTTTGCTTCGAATGTACTCCACACCAACATTTTAACATTTTAAGTCTCCTATTTTATAGAAAGGTACCCATACCAATGTATTTACTCAGGAACATGGGCTTTATATAAAATTCTAAAATTTATATAAAATCCTTAAATTATTGTAGAGTTCTATAAATAATGGTTGTAGTACCATTGAATCGGTAAAATTACGTGCTTTCACTACTTCTACTCTATTTTCTCTTGGAAATGAAAAATTGTTACGGTAAAAAGTATCCTATATTTGAACCATGCTACTATGGCACCTCCTTAAAATGGTTTTACACGGCGTGTGTTTGTCATATGACTTGTCAGTTTGATAACCCATATGTAATTTCATGTGTTTGTCAAAATAGACATTTTACATACGTTTTATAATTTTTGCTTTCACACGTATATGTGTAATTACATCTGACATAACCTACAATATATATTTTTTCCGCCATACAGTTTTGTATTGCCAACCACAGCTGATGCAAAAAATGGAAACGTAGTGCTTTTGCCACGCTACCACAAACAACCTAAAATAGCAACATATCAAGTTGGCATTACAGGATGTCAGATGCTTTGTCACAAAATAGAACACGTTCTAAATGAAAAATGTCATATGTATTGTACACATGGAAAACACACATGTTTTGTTTCAAGAGGTTTACATGATGTGTTTAGAATTTACACATGGAAAAGTGACAAGTCATATGACAAATACACGCTGTGTAAAAGCACTTTAACGTGATACGAACACAGCCATTCGGACAGAAAGAAAATTCTAAAAATTTATGTTTTGTATTTGATTTCGATTACTATCTGCAACATCAAGAAAATTTTCATATTTCATGTACAGAAATACTCCTGTTACGGGTGTATTATATTTTGCTTTTAGTGCTATACAAAAGAATTTATCAATTAATGTTTATTTTCTCTAGATCAATATTTATTACTTTCTGTAAACACTCATAAATTATGTGCAAAAATCCAATATATTTTTTTTTTTTGCAAAATATATTCATACATACATATATCACAGCAAATTTAATTTTCTTCTCTATAGTTATCGTGAAGCAGGGATGGTTAAGTTGGTACCTCGAAAAATAGTTGTAATCAATTTTTACACCATAATTGCACAAATGCAATGAGCAAAAATCAAAACCGAAATATTTAAATGGACCCTCATTTTCTTTTCTTTATCGGTCACAATTAAAAATTTCTCACAAATCTAGACTAAGTTTATAAATAAACTAGTTGTACCCACCACTTTTTTTTATTCGATTTTGATTTGAAAGCAATTGGCACCAAAGGCTCTTACTTTTTTAGCGCTTCAGTTATAGTTTATGTATTTACTTTAAGCTGGATTCACCTATTTTGTCCGGACGAAATTTTTGTGAGAACAAATATTTTTTTCTGAGAGTTTTCTATAGCACGATTCACCCAATTCGGAAAATTTGCCCGGACAAACAAAGCTGCCATATAAGTACATAAATAAAAAAGTCATCTCAATTTTACAACGTGGCAACAAAGCTGCAAGTGATTAAAAATAAAATCTTGGTGTGAAATTGCATATTTTTTTATTTTAACATTTTGCTTATTAAAACATGTATTATTAAAGAAAAATGCTTCTATATTGGCTGTTAAAATAAAAAAAAATGCAAAAAAGAATTGCAGCAAAAGAAATATTAAAGCAAAGTACAGCAATGGGCTACTATCACGCATTGGTTCCTAAGATGCGCTTAAATGATGTAAAATCCTTTGTTTGCTTACGTTCAATTCTAATGGAGTTAGCTATTGTTGTCCAAATGCTATGCTTTGCATGATTATTTTTATTTGAGCTATTGTTCATGTCGGACATGCATTCTCTTCTGGGCTTTTTCGCTTCCAATATAAGCTTGAGGGCAATTGCTTCATTGAACTTCATTTTCATAAAATAATTTTTTATTGAAAAAATTTTCTTTGCTGCTAAGCAACACAAACAAAACATATGCCAAAATTTCATAATATGCCAACACTATATAATGGCAACTCAGTTCAGCTTTTTCTAAAAAAAAAATTTTAGTGGCAACTCATATCAATTTTGTCCGGATAAAATTTAAAATTAAACCAAATCAAGCTGAGAGTTTTTTAGACAAAATCACACCTCTCACATCTCTCTCACTCCCTGAGAGAATGTTGTCAGAACAAAAATGTTGTCCAGACAAAATGGGTGAATCCAGCTTTAGATAAAGGGTCTCATCCCTACTAAAATATGCCGCTATAAAAGGCGCCTAAAGCTAGGTATATCGGAAAATTTGCGTACATTTACTGCTCTTTCTCCACTTTCTCTTGAAAATAAGATATTTTTGCGAAAAATAGTATCCTACATTGGAATCGGGATAGTTAGGTACCTTACACAAAATTTCGTTAAAATCCATCCCGTAGTGTTTACGTGATGCGAACGCAGACAGACGGACAGACAGGAAATAAGTTACTATTTTATTATATTATTAGAACAGCTGTGCCCGCCACGTCGTGGGCGTCCTGATAATATTTTGCTCGATTTTGCTTTGAAAGTATTCCACACTCATTGTAAGACTCTTACTTTTACAGTGCTTCAGTTATGGTTTATGTATTTACTTTCAATAAAGGTACCCATCCCTGGATGAAATACTTAAATTTATAAAAGATTCTAAAAATTATTGTAAAGCTCTGTAAAAGGTTTTTAAAATATTTAAATAACAATGTAATGTCCCAAAGTAAAAATACAAAATAAATATAAATTTTATGCAAGTGGCGCCATCTGTTGCGCAATTTTTTTTTAAATATCTCACTTTCAAAAATAAAAGGTTCCAGTTTTTAAAATTTGAAACTTTCAAAAATTAAAGGTACGCTACCGTGTTTAAAATATCCCAGTTTTAAACCGAAAATAAAAGTACCTTTAAACCGGAAATTGCGTACTTTCACTGCTTTTTCTCCACTTTCTCTTGAAAGTAAGATATTTTTGCGAAAAAGATCCTATATTGGAATCAGAATGCTAAGGTACCTCATCCAATTTTGTTAAAATCCATCCAGTAGTTTTCACGTGATGCGAACGCAAAAGAAAATCATATAGACAGACAGACGAAAAAGAGTTACTATTTTATTATATGTATTGATGTCTCGACAGGACTTGTGGCTTACAATTTCCAAAAATCTTACAAAATAAATGTTTTAGTCAACGACTAGAAACATATTGTTTTTAACAATTTCATGTCAGTTTACCATCTCTGCCTGAAAGAATATTTTATGTTTCTTACGTTAAAATGATCTGATGCTGTAATTTTACTGTAGATTTCTTTTCTTCTTATTAAAGTAACAATTTCTGTGATGGCCATAAATTAAATGCAAAAGATTCAGTTTAATTTTTTTTTGTTTTTCATTTTATTTCGTCGTTTTTTCTTTTTTCAAGCAATCAAAAATAAAAATATTTTTAACATAAATCTCTAGCTGTTCATGTAGCATTTAATTGGAAAAGAAAAAGATACAAAACAAAAATTCTACCACATAAAACTGCAAGATTAATTTATAGCAATTCATCTGTACGAACTAAACTGAAAGTAGATTGATAACTGAAGGTTTCAGTTACGAACTCACATTCATGCCAGCAATTCTGCTTAAATTATACTCTTTACTGTAAAATCTATTTTTAGATTTTTGTTTTGTATTGTTAAACTAGTATTTTGTAATTTAGGGTTGTTTGATTGCGTCAAAGGAAAATGAGTCATGCATGATTGTTGTTTGTGTTAATAGAATGATCTAAGTGTAAAAGAGATTGAAGATTTTGTGGCTGTAGTTAATATACATATTTTATACACCAGGCTAATAACATGGGGATATAGCTCAGTGGTAGAGCATTCGACTGCAGATCGAGAGGTCCCCGGTTCAAACCCGGGTGTCCCCTGTTGTAAAAGTTTTTTTTTACTATTAATTAAGATTTTCTATATGAGCCCTTGATTTTGAAAGTGGTATAAGTCAATAATATTAAAAATCTATTCTATCTATAATCAGCAATTTCATATCAAATCATAATAAAATATCATAATCTGAATTAATTTGCAGTAAAATGTTGATTGATGTTGTTGTTGATAAGCTGATAAATGAATAATTATTGTAATTTTTTATTTTTTTATTTCTTATTAGGAAGAATAAGTTATGTAAAAAGAGAAACCCATTTTTGGTACAACAAATGGCTCAGAAAGATTTCATTTCGATGAAACACCTGGGATAATCAACGACTAATATATAGAAAGAGAAACAGCAAAGGAGAAGCTGTGCCTTGGCTAAAAATACAAGGCATTAGATTTCTATAAGATGTTTTACAAAACTTCTTTGGATGACAATTTCGAATTAAAAGTTTTAGAGCTTTCACCTAAAGGCGGAAGCCTAGAATATACGAAAATATTGATTTGCTTCCATTATAAACAACCATTAGACCAATAACAGAAGAAAAACGTAAAGATATGATGGATCTACTACCCTTTATCCCACCAATTTTCCCTAAACACTTTATATCCCTAAATACTAAAAATAAATTACTTAGTCCCAGCAACTTTTATCGCTGCAATTCTTTATTAGTAGTCGATAGGGGAGAGAAGAATGAAAAAGGGTAAACACATGCATGTACTTCTGAAATTCGTTTTGTTCTCACATTCGTAGTTTTAATTTTAAAGTTAAAAATATTAAAAAATGTATACATCAATACAAATTGCTACAATAAAAATTGCACGATATAAACACAAATGCAATATTGTGAGTATATAATGAGTTTGTATATAATATATATACATACATATATGTAATTATTGTTAATTTCTAATAACAATTTTTCCTTGATGGTTTAAGTCGTTTATAAAGTCATGCAGTTAATTTTGAAAATGGTATCTAAAGTCATTTTAACCTTTCAAAACAACATATCCTTTTATAAATTGTTAAAAATTTCACAATCAAAAAAAAAAAAAATACATATTTGTTGGCACTATTTCATTGTCAAAATATTTTATTTCATAATACAAAAATATTTTTTAATCCTTTAAAATTCAAACCTCTTAATATCTCGAAACAAGAAATATATGACTTATAGCACTTTGATAATCAAGGGCTCACATAAGGAAAGTTAATGTATTTGTGCTTTTTAAAAAGTATTATTTAATAACTAAGAATACATAAGCCGTGTTCCCGAAAAAAACTAAATACCCTCTCCAAAGCCAGGCTAAAAAAGAGAATAATTTTTTCGACTAAACTAAACAATTGAGAATGTAAGTAAAAAAAAATTGAAAGAATATTTTATTAAATTGCAAACTGAATGTAATTGCATCCCGAAAAATGCACTGTTTGGTGTGGTTTGTACGCTGGTGGAATCATTGGACCGTATTTTTTCAAAGATGCTGTTGGACGCAACGTTACGGTGAATGGCGATCGCTATCGTTCGATGCTAATAAACTTTTTGTTGCCAAAAATGGAACAACTGAACTTGGTTGACATGTGGTTTCAACAAGATGGCGCTACATGCCACACAGCTCGCGATTCTATGGCCATTTTGAGGGAAAACTTCGGAGAACAATTCATCTCAAGAAATGGACCGGTAAGTTGGCCACCAAGATCATGCGATTTGACGCCTTTAGACTATTTTTTGTGGGGCTACGTCAAGTCTAAAGTCTACAGAAATAAGCCAGCAACTATTCCAGCTTTGGAAGACAACATTTCCGAAGAAATTCGGGCTATTCCGGCCGAAATGCTCGAAAAAGTTGCCCAAAATTGGACTTTCCGAATGGACCACCTAAGACGCAGCCGCGGTCAACATTTAAATGAAATTATCTTCAAAAAGTAAATGTCATGGACCAATCTAACGTTTCAAATAAAGAACCGATGAGATTTTGCAAATTTTATGCGTTTTTTTTTAAAAAAAAGTTCTCAAGCTCTTAAAAAATCACAATATACAAAGCCATACCCCACTGGAGCATTAAACTATTCACATTAACAACAGGAAAATCTATATTGATACCTATAATAATACAATAAATTTTTTCCTGCCTGTGTATCTGTATCCGCATCACGTAAAAACTACTGTATGTATTTTAAAAAAATTTTGTGAGGAGGTACCTTAGTATCTCAGTTCAAATGTAGAGTACTTTTTTTTAGCAAAACTATTTTATTTCTAAGAGAGAATAGAGAAAAAGCAGTGAAAGCGCGATATTTTAAGTACCTTTTAAATAGAATTTTATATAAATGTTTGAAGTTTATCCAGGAATGGGTACCTATATATAAAGAAAAATACGTGAAGCTCTTTAAAAGTAAGAGTTTTAAAATTTGGTTTTATTGTCAGGACGTACACATCGTGTGTGGGCATAGCTAGCCTATACATCTATACATATAATAAAATAGTAACTCATTTCCGTCTATCTGCTTTTCATCTGTGTTAACACCACGTACAAACTACTGGATGGATTTTAATGGAGGTACCTTAGCATTCTGGTTCCAATATAGGATACTTTTTCTCCGCAAAAATATTATATTTCCAAGAGAAAGTGAGAAAAAGGAGTGATAAACGCAATTTCCGGTTTAAAGGTAATGAAGTTTTCGGTTTAAAACTTGGATATTTTAAAAACTATTGCGCAACATTAGGCGCCAATTGAATAAAATTTGTATTTGATTTGTATTTTTACTTTGTGGAATTACATTGTTATTTAAATATTTTAAAAGACTTTTACAGAGCTTTACAATAATTTTTAGAATTTTTTATAAGTTTTAGAATTTTATTCAGGGATGGATACCTTTATATGAAATAAATACATAAACCATAACTGAAGCAATATAAAAGTAAGAATCTTACAAATCAAATAAGAATCATCAAATCAAAATCGAGCAAAATATTGTCAGGACGCCCACGAAGTGGCGAGCACAGCCAGTACGTATAATAAAACTGTAACAAGATTATTTCTGCATATGAAATATTTTTTTCTCTGCCTGTCTGTCTGTGTCCGCATCACGTAAAAACTACTGGATGAATTTCAATACAATTTTGTGAAAAGGTACCTTAGTATATTGGTTCAAATATAGGATAACTTTTTCCGCAAAAATATCACATCTCATACAGAAAATAGAGAAAAAATAGTGAGAGTTCCTAATTTTACCGATTTAAAGGTACTGCAAACTTGATATCATCTTTTATTTTTATAATGTTTTAATAAATAGTGATGCTGCAATGCGTCTGCACTCACACAATTTAGTTATTAAATGAGGTGATTTTTTTTAAAGTGGTATAAGTCCATTTTTTGATATATTAAGATATTTAAGGGTTTGTGTTTGAATCAAATTAAAAATATTGGCCAACTGTAAACACATCGAGGGCTCTTTTTTACACTCTATACCTTTTGAATTTTATTATAAAATAATTAAGTAAAAAACAAAAATATTTGACTTACATTTCTGATAAACAGCTTAATAATTAATTGAGAAGCCAACATTTTTCCTATCGGTGGTGACAAGATTATATATACCAAGCCTGAAAAAAAGGAATATAGGAATTATTACAATACTTAAGCCTAAGCTTAGATGAAAAATAAATAATTTACTAAAATATTAATAATGATTTGAATTAAAATAAATGAATATTACTCTTTTTAAGAATACTTTTATCCCCTTCTAAACTCTTTTCAATTAAAGGATCCGAAAATTAAAATTAATTTAAAAAATTTTGATTCAAAAATTAATTAAATTTTTAACTTTACTTTACGCTTAGCTCATACTTGACTATTGCAAACCGTCTTGGGGATATAGGCTACTTCAGATGACATTTTTCCATAAATTTTAATTTACCTAGAAAAAAGTCGAAGCCATATATATATATAATTATTCGTTGTTCCATTTAATAATGTAAGTGCGATTTGAATATGCAAAATACAGGGAAGTAAGAAAGTAAATTTTTTATAGTTATGGTTGAAGAGATATACGCCCTTAATTTTTTCAATAGATTGGTCCGGTTGTTCCAAAATATAACGAACATTTTTTTGTTGATTATAGTCTTCATCAGATGGAAAGCGTAATCGCGTTGAAAACAATTATGCGAAAACCCCAAGAAATATAAAAAATTGGGTATACCCATCCTTTAGGCATTGTTTCGAAAAACTTGCTATTCGCATCCTGCAACATTGATCCATAAATGTTAAAGATATGGCTAAAAAAGACGAGCGGCTCTATTTTTCTTACGTTTTTCATTTTGTTGTTGTTTTTTGCATGTTATTATAGTTTTTGGTTTGCTGTATTGAAGACCAAACATTTTGAAAAAAGATCCAATTCTAGATTACCACAAAATCTGAATTTCACAAAAATAATCGAAATTTCAGCAAAATATCACATTTTCAACAAAATATAAATAAAAATTAAATTAATTTTACCGAGAATTGTAGTTGCAATCAGAAAATGCAAGTGCCTCAATAGATTGGTATATAGTAGGCTAGTGTATCAGAGTGGGGGTTGCGGGTTCTCTCAAAAGACTCTGGGTGTTTTCTGCAGACAAGCTAAGAGCTTCACAGGTAGTGTTGTTAAAAAAATAACTACGAATAATATCAAAATTCGCAAAAAGTAAACAAGGTGTCTTGTCTTTATATTATACTAGTTGTCCCCGGTACGCTACGCTACACCCATTCACAAAAAATACAATAAACACTTGGAGGGAAAGTATGGCCAAAGCGCACGCTATTCTCATTTAAAAAAATGTTTAGTTTATATGCAAGGTACGACGCCCATTTTTCCCATCCAATCTGTGTTTTGCTAGACTATACGTATTAACAGTATAATAATTTCTACTCTTTATGGGAGGTACCACTCCCATTCTCACTAGCTAATCCAGTCTGTATTTTGCTAGACTATGCACATTAATATAAAGTTTACTTGTGCAAAGTTTCAAGACTCTAGCATTGTAGTGCTTTAGATACACGATAATAGTTTTTCACTCTGTATGGACGGTACCACGCCCACTATTCCAATTCAATCTGTAATTATCTAATCTATATACGTTAATAATTCTAAGGCGCTAACTATTCCAGTTTCCTAGATATGGGATAATAATTTTCCGCTTTATATGGGAGGTACCACGCCCACTATCCTCACACAGTCTGTGTTTCTCTAAACTAAAGATGTCAATATAGAGGTTACTGGTGCAAAATTTCAAGGCGCTACCTGCTACTGTTACCAACAACACGATGATAAATATTTACTTTGTATGGGAGGTGCCACGTCCACATCGAATATCAATAAAATAAGTAACTTATTTTACCAACCGTATATTTAATAACAAACGGTGAAAATTTCAAAAAGATCGGTTCACTAGTGTAGGCAGTTATTATAGCTATACGGCAAACATACAAACAAACACATTTATACGGTGGAGGGTATATAAGATTCGGCATGGCCGAATACAGCAATCTTACTCAATGCTGGCAGATTTTACGATTTATCGTCATTTTGAAAATTTTGTGCACAAAAAATAGGGATTATTGAAAGTTTGTCGGAAAGCTATAGTGTTCCTTATGCATATATTTCAAATTTTCCTCTTGAGTAGATACATTAATTTAACAACATTAAAAATTTGTGGCAGTTAAAGTCAAAAAGAAGCTAACTTTAAGGGGAATTGTTGAAATTCTCTATACTTTTTCAAATTCTCTATACGACTGTTTGAAACTGTTGATTCTCCTAGCCTTCCAGTCTTGAAGCAATCCTAAACATATTATCAATAGTATAAATCATATCCTTTAAACTGAAGGACTACTTAGACAGTCATTAGTAATTTTGTGAATCTGAATTTGCGTAATATACTTGTAGAGGACAAACAAAATTCTTGTAAAATAATTGGGCTTATTTAGGAATGACTATATGTATGTATCTATACTATAAAATCGTTTCAAAAACAAAACTTATTGATTGCGATGATGACTAGTTTTCTTTGATTTGATTTTAAAAGTGTGTTTTCAAATATGAAAATCCCTTAACCCTATGAATGAAAATAATGATTAACTTTTTGATATGAAATTTTAACAGTTTTCTCTGTTTGAAATTTTAGTTTCGATTAAAAAAAAAGTTTGGATTTTTGAAATTACAAAAAACTAACTGAATAAAATGTTAATTGTAAAATTTATTATATATTTTTTTTATTTATTAAAAGTAAATAAATTTACAAATTAATAATAACAATTATAGGAACTGGCTGCAGCTGCCAGCGGAATTTCTATGGCTGAAAAACGATTTTTTTTTAAATTTTTATCAGGAAATTGATTTTTTTTCTTAAATTCACCTGGCAGTCCTGCTCTTACTTTATTATATTAGTAGAGAAGCAAGCGGGGTAAACAAAATGGCATGGCTTGAATTTTGAGGGGATTTTTTGACACTTGCTTTGTGCAATTTTCAAGGGCTCACATAAGGAAAGTTAATGTATTTGTACTTTTTAAAAAGTATTATTTAATAATATTTAATAATATTATTTAATAATAATTATTATTATTTAATATAATTGTTATTTAATAGCAATTATAGAAACTGGCTGCAGCTGCCAGCGGAATTTCTAGGGCTGAAAAACGATTTTTTTTAAATTTTTATTAGGAAATTGATTTTTTTTCTTAAATTCACCTGGCAGTCCTGCTCTTACTTTATTATATTAGTAGAGAAGCAAGCGGGGTAAACAAAATGGCATGGCTTGAATTTTGAGGGGATTTTTTGACACTTGCTTTGTGCAATTTTCGTTCGTTCAGAGTTGATTTCAAAAAATGAAATTGTTTGGTTTAATTATGAATACATTTCGTTATGATTTTAATAATTTCTTGTAAAATTTCGTTATTTGCTTGTTTCATTTTTATTTATTTTGTATTGCAATACGAGTGCATATATTTTTTCAAATAACGCATAAACAAAATGTCAAAAACAAATTCAAGCCGATTGCATGAAAAAATTCATCGTAAAAATGTGCCATGAAATTCGCTGCAACTTTAAAAGAGACATAAACAAATGGCATGAAAAAATGGCATCGTATAAATTCGGTCTAATAAAATAGTAACTCTTTTTCGTCTGTCTGTCTGCTTTTCTTTTGTGTTCGCATCACGTAAAAACTACTGGATAGATTTAAACAAAATTTTGTGAGGAGGTTCCTTAGCATCTTGATTCTAATATAGGATACTTTTTTCAGTAAAAATATCTCATTTTCAAGATAAAGTGGAGTAAAAGCAGTAATAGTACGCAATTTACGGTTTAAAGGTACTGAAATTTGCGGTTTAAAACTGGGGTATTTTAAACATGGTTGCGCACCTTTTGTATTTTTACTTTGTGAAATTACATTGTTATTAAAATATGTTAAATACCTCTTACAGAGGCTTACAATAATTTTTAGAATTTTATATAAATTTTTGAAAATTTAAATTTGATTAGTCGAACTATTTATATTACATACATATGAAATTTTGTAGTCAAGCGAAGGTTGGCTGAAGCAACAACAAATATAAGGTGGTAAATATTAAAGTAAAAATATTCAACAAGAGGGAAGCTTAAGGTAGCGGTAGACTTCGTTCTCACCAACTGACGATTGATAATTGAATACAAGTTTTCTCGTATTCCTTTATCTGGGTTCGGTTGGTTAAATAGATGATGCTTACAACTAAAACACTACCCGAAGTAGATTAGATACAAGAGTGCTGATGACGGACGTGGCTGTCTAGAAAATGTGCATTCCGCTCTGCTGGTGTCTAAAAATTTAATTTTCCCAATTTTTCTTTAATATTATCACCTAATTTGTAATTTAAATTATTCTTTCTTAGAGAGAATCAAACGAACTAAAGCTGGACTCCAAAATTTCATATGTATTTTATATAAATTTTAGAATTTTATCCAAGGCTGGTACCTTTAGATAAAGAAAATAGGTATCTGGATGAATCATCCTTGATTTGATATCATATCATCAGCATACATATGTATGTATAAACTAATTTTTGCAGTAAAATTATCGAACCTTAAATTGGGATTAAAAACAAAGACACCCACGGAAACACCTGAGTGTCTGTGAACACACATATGTATGTAGAGTCTCAACAAGAATTTTACAAAGAGAACAAAACATATAATAATTTTCAATCAGTAGCATGTCAGCATTCAAGAAAGAAAGTTTTTTTGTGTCGCTTTGTTTTATGAAAATTGTACACTCTATGCTAAATATAGCAAGAAATTAAGAAGCTTTTATAGACAATTAATTTTGTTTCTTTTTATTCACAGCATTAATTATTATTACACTAAAAAAATATTTGTTAAAATTATAGTAAAAAATAATTTTTAATTAAAAACAATATACATTTTAGACATTTTAGCAGTAATTTTAAAAAAAAATTTCTGGTTGGTTGTCTTTGATTACAAAGCATTAAACACATAGACGACAGCGGCTACACCGCTAGACGACTACAAATGACGTTGGCTAAACTGTCGCCGTGTAGTCAGCTACTGAATTATTTTAAAGTCGACAGCTGCATAATCAAAACTATGAAAATGTTGTAGAAAGACATATTTTTATTACTTTAAAAAAAAAATACTTTTATCATATCAAAATAAATAAATATATTTGCTCAAAACCTTTTGATTGTAAATGAATTTGTATTTTTAATTTTGTGACATTTTATTTTGTTGAATAAAATGAAATTGTTGCTTACAAAAATAGAAATTACCCTAAGTTGAACAGCCACAACGGTGGTCGTGTAGCCATGTAGCAATGATGTCGTCAAAATAATCGTCTTCATATAAACGTGTGTATTTTAATTTTGACAGGTTGTAGTCGGTATCCTGCTGTCGTCTATGTGTTTAATGCTCAAGGCTACACTATTTGAAATTCTTTCTCAGTCTTTTCTCTCTCTCTCTCTCTCTCTCTTCCTTTCTATTATTCAATATTTAATGAGTTTAATTATTTTAAAATGGCAGATGTTATCACTTGGTTTAACTTTAGCAAGAAAAAAAAATATTAAACTGCTGCAGCATTTGCCAACAATAATGATGACATTGACAACTAAAAGGATCTAATAAAAACATTTTGAAATAATAATGAGATTGGTGCATGTAAATAACGATGATAATAAATGTTTACAACTCAGTGCGGTAAACATTTGCGGCATTTTACAGGACATATTGAAAATTAATTATTCAAGATATTGATTTGAAATCGTTTGTAAAACAATTGTTAAAGTCAACAACAACTAAATGAAGGCAGATAATAACTTAATATATGTTTTGGGAATTTAGACAGAACCAAAAGTGAAGTAATTCTCATGAAATTATTGCCTTCCAAATATTTATTTGTTTGGTTATAAATTCAATATTTAACTATTAAACTTTAGTTTGGCAGTTTAAACATTAATAAGACACTATTCCAACAATTGCCGCTTGAACAAACATTATAAAGAAAAAAGGAACTCCAACTGAGTTTATGTAGCACTCCACCAATTTTTTTTTAACTAACTAGAGTTTTCAATCGTATCTAGGTCTAACCACTAAGCAAAGCGGAATTTTCAAAGGCAGACAATCTAGAACAGGCATTACCGCTCTTAAAAGATAAGAAAAACAGAGATATAGAGGTTCGGTGTGCTGTTAATCGAGTTAGAAAGCAATAAATATTTTTATCGAGTTTATAGGTTTTATTTTTTATTCAGAGCCTCTGCTGTCTAGCTAATATTGCAAAAAAAATTATAGTGTGCAGACTAGAAAGTTACAGTAGCCAAAAAAAAAAAAAAACACACTACGAAAGCTGCGAGCTAAACGATTTCAGTGCTTGGGATCGCTCTAATACTGAAATATACTCACAAGAGCTATTTTATTTCGAATATGGGAAAGCATGTGTCGTTCAATTATTTACAATATTTATTTGAATACATAATCGCTTCAATATCAATTTCTGTACAAATTCTATAGTTATAACGCGGCGGAAGACACATGGCTTATAATTATGTATGTATTCCGCTTAAGATAAATCGCTTTTAGCCCCACACTCCATTTGATCTATATATACTTTAAGCCAAAATGCTCAGCCCTGGCAAGCACGAGTCAAAGGTTTAAAGGCAGAAACTTGCTGAATGTGGATTTTATGGGAAACCTCGACCTTAAGGCTCGAGAGAACCCGGACTCAGCGACGAAAAGTGTGCTAACAAAATTAAATATAAATATAAAGCAAAGCGTACTGGGAATGGGATAAATTTTAAGTCGACATAAGTAGATAAATACTGACAAACAGATGGTTGAAAATAGTAAACATCACTTGCTTTAGTACCGCCCTCTTAGCATTAGCATAAGACAAAGAGAAAAAAACTAAATTTAAAAATTTATTAAACTTTAAATAAAAAAATTATATATAAAATTTACAAAATTTACAACAAAAAAAAAGTCGCAGGCCATCACTGAATCAATACCATTCACCTACGGCTCTTAGTGTTATTTCTTGTACTTGTGCATGTGGCGCTGTGGACAAAGCATAAATCACTGCCTGAGCAACATCATCAGCTTGAAGTATGACACCATTTAACATTTCTTTAGTTTCATCGGGCACGATTTCTGTAGCAACCCAACCGGGGCTAATATTCTGTAGGAAAAGAAATAGAGAAGAAAGACTTGAATAGTACTTATGAGGAAGAACATATAAAAATTAAGAAAGTGCAGTTTCAAAACACGGAAACAAACACGTTTTGTCTTGTTTGTCTTCGTACCCAGACAGGAAATTTTTATTTAATTTTCGTTTTTAGGTGGATTTTTTTAGAGAATTAAATTCTTTTAACGTTAACAATTTTGAAAGAGAGCGATTCCTTCAAAATATATCTCAATTAAAAATATTTCCTCTCTTGTAGCCCTCCTCCCACTTACCGTTGTCTTAACTTTTGTGTTTAAAACAATAAATTCTTGGCGACAAATTTCATTAACAGCATTCAAAGCAAATTTGGTAGGTGTGTAAACATTTAAACTGGGGTAGTTGGGACCAGGATTATAACCAGCCAAACCGGCAGTACTGTTTATAAAAATTATATGGCCAGCCACATTTCTAGTCTTCATACTTTTATAAGCATTTTGTGTACAGTAAAGGGCACCCATTAAGTTTGTATTGACAACATCTTTTATTTCCTGAAAAGGCATCTCCACTAAATTTCCATCACGTATAATGCCGGCATTGTTAATCAATATATCTGGGCCTCCAACGATTTCTTCGACCCACTCAAAGGCGCTTTTGACTTCTTTCTCCTTGGAAACATCACATTTATGATAGAAAAATCTATTCTGTTGTTCAATGGGTAAAGATTTTTGTAATTCTTCCATTCGTTCCATACGCCTGGCCAGCCCAACAACTTTGACACCGGCCGCTAATATTAACTTTGCACAGGCGGCTCCTATACCCGAACTAGCACCAGTTATAACTGCCACACGATTACGCCAACGTTCCATATTATTTTTATTTATTGAGAGACTTAAATCATAGACGATTTGCTTTCTTAAAGGTGTCGACCCAACTACTGATCGTTTGCTTAAAATTGTTTGCTTTAGAACTAATTACAAATTAAAAAAAAAATTAAAAAAAAAATTGTTTGCAAATAGGAGATAAGCAGGTGGCTTATCACACTCATACATACAGTCTGTCAAGAAAATGTTTTGACATAATGAAAAATATTTTGGTTTTGGCTTTTATCATAAAGGCCTAGAGCCTTTTTAATGTTAAAATTATTTTTTTATTAATTCCAGTTTATATATATATTAACTAACTAACAACAACAACAAAATAGAAAAAGCCACAATTATAATTGTGAAAAGGAAAAGAAACAAAAGAAGCACCAAAATTGAGTTTTTTGTTCTTGTTGTTATTATACCCTTCGCCACAGGTAGATAGGTTTGTCATTCCATGTGTAATTTCTACAATATTAATTTCTGGCCTCATAAAGTATGTATATATATTCTGGATCTTTATAAATTGAGGAGTTGATTTAGCGATGTCCGTCTGTGTTCGGGTTGAAATCAATTTTGGCAAAGCACCCGAAGAGATACAGAAAACTTAAGCACACAAATCTGCCAGGCATAGTTTCGAAAATTTCACTAATGATATTCAGCAACATTAGACCACTCCATTGGAGGTACCAGGCAAAAAACCACGCCTACCTATATTTTTTAAAATTAGTTTTAAGTTGTTTTTATTTTTCTTCGGTTGTAATGATTCTTTTGCTTGTTTTTGTTAAAAAAAATAGTAGACCGCGACCAGAAGATCGCATGAAGTGCATACAGATCTCGGGGGATCAATTACCCCATGCGAGGAGCGATTTTTGTTTGTTTTTAGTTTGTTAGGGGTTTTCTGATTTGATTTATATTAAAGACCTTTATAGAAAGCAATACACAAAGAGGTAGCCAATGGACCCACAGGGTGCCCACTGGTAACCAGGAGCAGCTAAGAGGCACAGGGAGAAGAAGTTTTTTATTAATTTTTGTGTGATTAGTCTGACCATTCTAATTCAATATAGATTGCAGGAAGGTCCTAATTTAAAAAACAAATTCAATAACATTTTAAAAAAAATTATCAAAAATTAAAATTTTAAAAATTAAAAAATTTTAAATCTTTACACAATATGTTTAAAAAAATATGTTTACAGAAAAATTTTCGAAACAAATTTTACAAAAAAATTTCCAACAAATATTTTTCCAAAAAATTTTTATAAACAATTTCCGAAATATTAAAAAAAAATTCAATATTTTTATGATAATGAAAATCATTAGTGTAACATAACATATATTTAATATTGAGAATATACATTTGTACATACATATGTATATAGAGTAACATATTTTTTTAAATACGTTTAATTCTTAAATACATGAGATCTCTTTTTTAAGACCTAGATGCATTAAACACACAACATCAGAATACCGACTACAAACTGTTAAAAGTGAAATGCACACCTTTATAGTTAAACGATTATTTTGAAGCCAGCCAAGCTACAAAGCTACAAGCTACAAAGCTACACGACCACCGTTGCAACGCGTTGTAACTGTAGTAAACTTAGGCTAATTTCTATTTTTATATGCGACATTTTATTTTATTCAACCAAAGAAAATGTCGCAAAATATAAAAAAAAACTCATAAACAAACAATAAGTTTTGGAGAAAATATTTATTGTTTTTTGAAAAAATTACATATTTAATTTTATAAAAGCAAAATAGGTATTTCTACAATAATGTCAGATTTTACGATATAATATAGCTGTCGTATTCAATATCATTAAGTAGCTGACTACACAGCGACAATTGTAGCCAACGGAATGTGTCTTCTATTTCTCTGAAGCATGAATAATGATTGTCGAAAAACCAATGCACCTACAAAGAGTGACTGTTAGGTCCGGTTTATGGGCTGGCGGCATCATCGGGCCGTATTTTTTCCAAAATTAGGCCGGTCAGGTAGTTACTGTGAACAGTGTTCGCTATAGGGAGAACTTTTTATGACCCGAATTGAAAGATATGGTGCTGCTTGTCACAGAGCTAACGAAACAATGGCTCTTTTGCACGACAAATTCAATGCCGTGTTGTCTCACGTGCTGGCGATGTCAATTGGCCGCCAAGATCATGTGATTTGACACCGTTGGACTTCTTTCTTTGGGGTTATTGGAAAGAAGATCTAAAGGATGAGACAATTCGGCACATTAACGGCATAGAACCTCAATTATGCCTCAGCGTCATCGAAAATTTGGAGCATCGGATGGCGGTGTGCCGCCGAGGTCGCTGCGGCTATTTGGCCGATATTTTGTTCCATACACAATTGAACTATAACAATATTATCAAACCAAACAGAAATGACAATAATTTCCTAAAAAATTTATTCAAACTCAACATCAGCCCTTACAAATATAACCACCCTTTATCATAAAAAATAAAATAAAAATAAACTGAAAACAGGGATAATCTGATCCTAAAAAGCCGCCAATAAACAGTGCACCAGAATCAAAATATATTGGAAATATCTTAGTCGTTTATAAAGGACTAGGCCAGTTGATCCAAAATTTGTCATAAGCATAGCAGAGGATAATTTGAGTTTAAGTTTTAAAGAAGCTGGTTACCATACACTTTCCAGGGGTGTCGTTTTGTGGTCTCAAATTTGGGTACCTCGCACCTGAAAATTCTTTTACAGGTTACAATTTCTTCAATTTTTGTCTAAGCTAGAAATTGCTTAAATTTGATTATTTATAAAAAAAATTCTTAAAAATATTTTTAAACTGTTTGAAAATGCGTATTTTAGTGTGTTCGACGCACATAGCGATATTTTGCCAATCTAGCCGGACATTACTTTCTTTAGCTTATATTGGCTCTAAAAATGTACTGAGCGCCCCTAGTTTAATAAAACTTTTCAGAAATCTCTTCTGGTCATAGGCTGTCAAAGCTATAAAATAGGAAAAATTGGATCAAGGAGAAAAAAGTTTCCCTTGGAAGAACTAATCCTACCTCGGAAAAATGCAAGTTTTTTATTTTCCCGTCATTTTGTTTAGCAATTACAACTTTTAAGGTCAAAGAATGTTCAAAAACTTAAAGTTAGACTCAAGAGATTCTTAAATGCCATTTTTATCCCCGCCCCTTTTGTGGGCGGTGAAATAAAATATTATTTGAAAAAATAATGCAATTATTAAAAGAAATAGATTACATACTTCTTAAAACCATAAAAATTTATTTTTATGGGCAGGGGGAGGTATTCCTCCAATCCCAACCCAAAACGTCGCTGTGAAAAAAAAAATTTATTTTTTTGCCAATTTCCTAAAAATATTCATTTTTAAGCTTTCCAATGCCTAACCCATTCCCGTCTCCCAAGAATATTATTAAAAAAATATTTTTGTAATTTGTTACTTTATAGTATTTTATTTTTTTAATATATTCATAGTAATAACTTATTTATGATTGTAACGATAAATTTTATTTAAAATTATAACAATTAATTTATTTAAAACAATATCTCCTTTGCACTAAGATGATGATGAGTGCCAGGGTTCTTATTCGTCTGATTCTTCAAAGACCTTTCCGAATCTGAATACTTTTCAACGTTAAGTACAGGTGGAAGCATGAAAAAAATTGCTTCTTTCGTAAAAGGTAATGACCTTTTTTTGGAATGGGTCTAGTAAAGAGTGGGTCAGAACTTAGCAAAAGCGTATAAAAAATACCTATGTTACACTGAATCCTTGAAAATTCTCTAGCATAATTCTGCCTGTAAAGCCGCTTCTTCCGATAACAGCCCAATAGGCAACAATGCCTCATTCATAACAGGTGCACCATGTATTAAAATCTTGTGCATTGCAGATGTCATAGGATGCCACTCATATAGAGAAAAGTAAAGTTTTGCAGTATCTAAGCATTTGGATTTTGTAAAAAACTTTATATTACTTCAATAATAACCTTGAGTCGGTATATGAAATCAAACTCAATTCCAGTTATTTCTGCAGCTAATTCAGGACTGAAAAAAAATCTTCTGCTAGTATTACCATCGTTGGTGTTTCCAAATGCAGCTTTCGGTACACCCACTATTAGGCCTAATTCACTTCTAAATATTTCTTGGATATTTTTTTTCCTCGCGTTAACAATGGCTTTGTCCGCATCAGATTTTATTTGCCTTTTTTTCACTGACAGTTTATATGACAGGGCTAATATGCTCTCAAACAGGCGATTTCGAGCGTGTAAAGTAGATAGTCCGAAAGAAAGGGCATCTACGTCTATAGCTCTTTTGATGTTTAAATTGTTTTTTGTATAGGTAATAACAGTGTTAGATGTAATGATTTAAATAAAAACATCTACCTTCAGTTATTCAAAACCAAAACATTTTATGAATATACAAGGGTTCCTTACTCGTATTTACCTATCCAACATAAGAAAAAACATAAAAACGTAAAATTTGCAAAAAATCACAAAAAAATGGCGCAAATATGCGCAAGGTTTTTTTTTTATAGCATAAAAGAAGAGATCGTAAATTTTTTTGTGATATATAACATTTTTAGGATCGCGATGGAGATCATTTTTAACCGACTTCAAAAAAAGGAGGTTATCTATTCGTCTGAATGTTGTTTTTTTTATGTTTGTGCCCGCAGAACTCAGTCATTTCTGAACCGATTTTAAAAAAAACTTTTATTAGAAAGGAAATGCTTACAGATTGGTCCCATTTTAAAAGAAGTTCAGAATTTTGAAAATTAAAGGGTGTCCCCATACAACATACGTGTTTTTTACGTGTATTATGAACCGTAAAGGGCACCTTTTTAAAATTAAAAAAAAACTGCATATCACTATAGCTGCCAATAACAGAAATTAATAAAAAAATAAACTTAAAAATTAAAGGGTGTCCCCATATGTGACGTCAATTTAAATATATGAACCATTTGAACCATTATAGACAATCACTTGAAAATTGGACAGAATGTCCAATATTTATAATCAGAAATTAATTATTTATAATTAGAAGTTAAAGGGTGTCCCAATAGTTGATGTAATTTGATCTATATTGCAAAACATTTGAATCGTAACAGAGAGACGGTTGAAATGTACAAAGAACCTTTATATCTAAGTCCTTTATAACATCAAGTATATAATTTAAATTTGGAAACTAAAGGGTGTCCCCATAATTCATAAAATGTTACCTATCTAGCCCTATCTTTTGAACCGTTATAGACAAACACTTGAAAATTAGACAGAATCTACACTACTATGTCCCGTATAATAACATTTATAAATATTTAAAGTTATAAAGGGTGTCTCAATAGTTGATGTAAATTGATGCATATGGCCAAACTTTTGAACCGTTTTAGACAGACATTTAAAATTTACAAAGAATCTGTCCTTTAAAATAAGTGTTTAATTTAAAATTGCACATTAAAGGGTGTCCCCTAGGTGATATTGTTTAACCTATATGGCCATATCTTTGGAACCGTTACTTTTTATTGCTGTGTCAGTAATAATAAGTGTAAAAAAATAAAGGGTGTCCTCATATCTGATGTAATTTGTCGTATATGGCTTTATCTACTGAACCGTTATGGATAGACATTTGAATGTACAGAACGTATATTACTATGTCCGTTAGAGAAACAAGTATAAAAGTATTTGATTTGAGTACTATTTCTTACAGATTAATTTCTTTTAAATTTTTAGTTAAGAATTGAGCACATATATTTGTTTTGTAGTCGGTTTTTTTTGCAAGAATTATTAAAAAGCTTTTCACTTTTTTTTACCAAAAAATTTTCAAAAAAAAAACTTTTTTAATTTTGAACGGAATTTTTTATCATTAAAAATTAAAAAAAAAAAATCTAAAAATTAACATAAGCAGCTAGCTACTAATAAACAATTTCACAGGAAAAAAATCAATCTTTACTCAAAATCTTTATTCATGTAACCACCAAAAAATATATTGCAAACCTCTCAAAATCGTTTAAAGTCAATAAAAACGTATGCGATTTACTCAACTTTTCTGAAATTAACAGTGTCCTAAAACGTCAAGTCGTTACGTCAAAAACGTATATAACTCGAGATGTATTTAACTACACACATACTAGCTGTAACTTAGTAAATGTTTTTTTTTCTTCAATTTTAATTTTTAAACAATAAACAGAAACAAAAGGTGTCCCACAAAAGCTACTAATATAAATTGCATAACAATATAAAGAAAAACAAAATATAAGAACTTTCAAACAATTAACAAAAAGTGTTGATAGTAAATACAAATATCCTATCAAATATTTGCTCGCAACTGCAAAGAACAGCTGCTAATCAAATGATAAAAAAGACTTTAAAATAAATAATAAAAAATTATGTTAATGGTAGATACAATATACCACTAATTATTTGCTCGCAACCATGCAGAAATTTATGCAAAAAAATATTTCGCTGCAAATATTTTTTAGCACAGCGATAATTTATAATTATTAAATATAAAAAATTATATGAAAATAATATAAAAATAAGTAAAAGTGCTATATTCGGCCGTGCCGAATCTTCTATACCCTTCACCACGGTGAATTTATTTACACAGACAATTTTGTAAAAATATATTTTTGAAAATTTTTTGTAAAATTTTATTCGAAAATTTTTTGGAAAATTTTATAAAACTATAATATCGTTTTGAAAGTGATTTGTAAAGTTTTTTGTACATATTAAAAAAAAATAATTATTAAAAAAATTAAAGTTTTTTTAATTTTATTGAAATTTTTTTTGTTTTTAAAATTTAGGACCTTCCTGCAATCTATATTGAGTTAGAATGGTCAGACTAAGGCAAAAAAAAAACCTTAAAAATAATTTCCTCATATTGACCCCGTACGTGCCCTTTAACTGCTCCTATTTACCAGTGGGTACCCTGTGTGGACATTGGCTACCTCTATAAGTATTGCTTTCTATAAAAGTATTTAATACAAATCAAAGCAGAAAAACCCTACCAACCTAAAAACAAACAAAACTCGCCCCTCGAAGGGGGTTATTGACCCCCGAGATCTGTATGCACTCTTTGCGATATACCTGTCGCGGCAAAAGGCAAAAGAGAATCATTAAAGTCGAAAAAATTAAAAAAAAATGTGAAACAATATAGGTGGGCGTGGTGTTTGGTCCGCAGCTACCAAAGGAATGATCCGATGTTGCTAAATTGCAATCCGAAAATTTTCGAAACTATGCCTGACAGATTGGTGTGCTTAAATTTGTTGTATCTCTTCTAATGCCTTGGCAAATGACATTACAGACGTACATCGTTTAATCAACTTCTCTATGTATAAGGATCCAGAATATATATACTTTATGGGGTCGGAAATGAATATTGTAGAAATTACACACGGAATGACAAATTTATATATACCCTTTCCACCTGTGGTGATATTTAATAATTAAGAAATTTTAAAATATTTTTTTTTCGTGATGTTGGCAGGACTTTTCCAACTTTATGCCGCAGCTCCGTTATAGGAAGAATTTAACGTAAAACAATTTTTTTAATTCCTGTAGTCTGAGTTATTAATTGCTAGCCTTTTTAACGGCGTTGCCTGGGTTTTTCTAAGCACAGGTACAATGGCTAACTTGTCCATTTAACACAGAAGACCAAGCGTATACAGAAACAAACGTTTGAAGTCAGTCTCGAATATCACCATATAAGGTTGAGAAACCTTTTCCTCTCTTTGAGTCCGAGTTTCCCATACAAATATTTTCTATGGGATCTTGTAGATGAAAATCTATCTTTATTTACAATTTTATGACAATCGTAGATCCATGAATGCTTTTAATTTTATTTATTCATCCATATAAAAATTGGCGTTTACTTATCAAGCGAATTACACATTTTTATTGAAATCGGTTCATTTCTATATAAATGCCCTGCTTTCCCCCATCTCTAACCACTTAGTTCTAGTATTGATAACAAGCACAACCTGTCACACCTCTTGGATCAAGGTCTAAAAATACCCGTTGTCCACCTTTTACAATATGTTGTCTTGAAAACGGACATAGCAAGTAGACCTTCTGGTAAAAGGGTGAATTTTTTGTTATAATTTTAGTAAAATCGGTTTAGTCGTATAAAAATGTAATTTTCTCCCCTCACGGTGTCAATTCTGAAACCACATATATATCCTATTACACCTTCTATCTATGTTTTAAATTTCATTGCAATTGGTACCGCCATTTAGCCTTATTTAAATAAACAAACTATCTTATAGACTATATAGCTGTGCCCACACACCTTGTGTGCGTCCTGACAATATTTTGTTCGATTTTGCATTGAAAGTAATCCACACCAAATTTTAAGACTCTTACGTATTTACTTTATATAAAGGTACCCATCCCAGGGAAAAGTTCTAAAATTTATATAAAATTCTAAAATTATTGTAAAGCTCTGTAAAAGGTTTTTAAAATATTTTAATAACAATGCAATTCCACGAAATAAAAATAAAAATACAAATCAAATAAAAATTTTCAATTGGCTATTTGGCAGTAAGTAATTCATATTTTGTCATTATTTTAAAACAGCGGCATCAATCGTGTTTAAAATATCCCGTTTTTAATTCATATTTTATCATTTTATTATGAAACATCGCCATCTTCCATATCCCGCCTTCAATAATAAAAGATGCCTAAAAGTATGCAGTATCTTTAAGGCGGTAAAAAAATCGGCATACTTTCACTGCTTTTTCTCCACTTTCTCTTGGAAGTAAGTCATTTTAGGCGTTATAAAATATCCTATATTGGGGTCAGGATACTAAGGTACCTCCTTACAAAATTTTGGTAAAATCCATCTAGTAGTTTTTACGTGATGCGAACACAAATAAAGAAAGACAGACAGGCTGCTGTTTTCCTACTTTAAAAACCTTGCAGGTTAGCCAACCTTAAATATTATCAATATTGTGAGTAGGGCTGCCAATCTAAAATGTATTTTTTTTTTTATAATTTTAATAAAACTGAGACCCGTTTGTTAGTCTATTAGTCCGCAATTGTGCCTATTTTTTCAAAGCCGTACCTACATGAAATCTTTCTTCATCAAGATAAACCATCGCACAAAATATGGAATAAATCTGTTAAATGGGCATGGTAGATTCTTATTGGAATACGAATAAATGATGCGCTCCAAAAGTATACTGATTAAGCTACTATACAGATGTTATAAAAATATATTTTTTTTTGTTTAATTTAAAATTTTAAACAAAAACTTTAACAGAAAACAGGAAATAGGAAATATAATTTTGTGTTTTAAACAAATTTGTGTACCGAAAACTTTGGATATGAAATTTGCTTAACAAAATTGACATATCAAAAACAAAGAAACTAAAGTCTTTAATCAAGTAAACAACTTTTGGTGCTAAATAAAACTACACAAAACATAACTATATCATTATCTGCACTCATCAGCTTCTTGCGACAGAAGTATTTTCATTAATGGTATAAGTATCATATCCAAAACTGCTATTTTTATAATTTTCCTAACAATGCACAGTGGTTTAAAAATTTTTATTTTCAAAATAATTTAAAATAAAGATTTCTGAATTAAATTTTACGGAGGCAAAGCACGGGAGTTTCTGAGGAGAAGTGCGAATGGTCGACCCTGTAGGATAAATGTTATAAAAATGTATTTGTATCTCAAAAGATTTGTATACCCTTCTCTGCAGGTGGAAAGGGTATATATGTATAAGTTTGTCATTCCATGTGTAATTTCTACAATATTCATTTCCGAATTTTTAAATTTAAAAT
This sequence comes from Phasia obesa, assembly GCA_949628195.1. Classification (NCBI taxonomy): domain Eukaryota; kingdom Metazoa; phylum Arthropoda; class Insecta; order Diptera; family Tachinidae; genus Phasia; species Phasia obesa. The sequence goes on from OX451218.1 coordinate 86,732,712, forward strand.
TTTTTTTCAACAATTTATTGAAATTTTTTCTTTGTTTTTTAAACCTTCCTGCAATCTATATTGAGTTAGAATGGTCAGACTGAAACCAAAAAAAAAAACCTTCAAAAAAAATTCCTCATATTAACCCCCTATAAGCCCTTTAACTGCTCCTATTTACCAGTGAGTACCCTGTGGGGCATTGGCTACCTCTATGTGTATTGCTTTCTTTGAAGGTCTTAAATATAAATCAAAGCAGAAAAACTCTCCCAACCTAAAAACAAACTAAAGTCGCCCCTAGGAGAGGATTATTGTTCCCCCGAGATCTGTATGCACTCTGAATTGCTGAATTGCAATCCGAAAGACTTCGAAACTATGCCTGACAGATTGGTGTGCTTAAAGTTTTTGAATCTCTTCTGGTGCCTTGGCAAATGACATTACTACCCGAACACGAACAGACGGACATCGCTTAATCAACTTCTCTATGTATAAGGATCCAGAATATACATATACATATAAAAAAAATTAAATTTTTTTTTTAATATTTACAAAATTTAAAAAATTTTTACATAAAATTTTCGGAAAAAAATTTTATTTTTAAATTTTCCAAAAAATTATCGAACAAAATTTTACAAAAAATTAAAAAAAAAAATATTTTTATAAAAATTTTTTGAAAAATAATAATGTATGTATGTATGTATATAGAGTAACATATTTTTTTAAATGCGCTTGATTTCTAAATAGATGAGATCTCTTTTTTAAGACCTAGATTCATTAAACACATAGACAACATCAGGATACCGACTACAAAATGTCAAAAGTAAAATAACACGTTTATATGAAGACGATTATTTTGACGACATCATTGCTACATGGCTACACGACCACCGACCAAAGAAAATGTTACAAAAGTATAAATTACAAATTCATAAACAAACAAAAGTTTTGGAGGAAATATTTATTATTTTTTGAAAAAGTTACATATTTAATTTTATAAAAACAAAATAGGTATTTCTACGACGATGTTAGAGTTTACGATGTAGCTGTTATATTCAATATCATTAAGTAGCTGACTACACGGCGACAATTGTAGTCAACGGAATTTGTTTTCATTTAGCTGCGTTACCGCTGTCTTCTATTTCTTTAAACCATGAATAATGGAATATGCTATACATGTCTGTATAAATAAAATCACCGTGGTGATGGGCACGGGCCGAATATAGCACTCTTACTTGTTTAAATTTATATAGTCTTTGAAAACATCTACAAAAAAATGTGGATATATTTCTTTTAATTTAGAAGAAAATTGGCTTTAAAAAACTTACAACTATTTTAAATCATATCAACAGTGCACCCGATAACTTAAAATAATCCGCTCCTTAATAAGTACACCACGTTAAAAATTAATAAAAAAAAAAAAAAGTTAAGGTCGGCCAAAAATTAAAAAAAATGTTCTAAGCCAATTTTCTCCCAAACTAAGCATGCAATAACGTTTCTGAAGACCCTTTTAAGGGCTATTTAATTTCTAAAAACATATTGTTATAATAAGACATTTGAGTTATAGCAAAACTTTTTATGACATCTCAAAAAAAATTATGCCCAAGGTACCCAATTGTTGGGCTTACCCACAAGCCCCCATTAAAGCTAAGGCGTTGAACGTTCGCCGTTTGACTTCAAAACACCTTTGCATTGGCTTTGTGTAATTTCATTTAGAAATCTTAAGTGATTCATGAGCTACGGAATTATTTGAAAAAAAGTTTTTAAACCACTGTGCAATATAAACAAAAGTAATGCAAATCAAAAATATTTAGTGCTTCTAGCGACAATTTCTGCATATATATAATCCCCTTCAAATATGCTTCAGCACATTGACATTCAATCTTTCGATTAAAGATAACAATTTATAAGAAATTGAAAAATGACTTTTTTAAATTTTCTATTAGTTTTCGTCCTCATACTGGCTGGATTTTTTCAGCTTTCTCCAGCCGTTCCATTATCGGAAGAATTTAAGGTATTATATATAATATATTTTTTCTTTAATTCCTCTATTCTGATTTATTAGTTATTATATTGTTTCTCTTATTTTAACAGGAAGTAATTACTGATGTTTTAAAACCTCAGGAAATGCAATGTATACCTGACTACGCTGCTTGTCTACATAGCGCTAATTGTTGCAGTGGCAGATGCTCCTATTATGTTCATACATGTTATCCAAAGGACGACGATAAATCAAAATAAATACTTTAAATTTTTACATTGTAAGTTATTGAACCAAGAGATTCTTACAAAATGTAATAAAAAATCACTTTAATAGACCTTTAATGCAAATGTTTGTTGTTTAAAAAGAAAATCGAGAAAATCGATCTGAAAACCTCTGTCCAAAGTATATTTATTTTACTAGGTAGTGGCGTCCCTGCAACAAATACAACAATACAAGAACAACATGGCATTGTGTTGTTGCTTTTAGTTAGAAATCTCAAAAAGCATAGCAGAAAATTGAGAAGGCGTGTATGTGTTTTATTGCTTTTTCACTTCAACACAATAAAATTTTTGAACTATCGAACTACTAAATCAGCTGGGCGGACGACACTACCCAGTAAGATAAATATACCTTGCCTCTGTCCTAGTCTTTTTATAAGAGTACTTCCTTGAAGTTTTTTTGTCTTGATAATTTTTTCTGTTTTTTAAATGTTTGACATTTCAACAATTTCATTAAATAAAATATTTTTTGAAAATTTTGTTGCTGATGCAGTTAGTAATAGAAATGAAATACAATGCAGCAATTTTTAGATTTTTTGTCTGTCTGTCTGTCTGTCTGTCTTTCTGTTTGTCTGAATGTCTGTTTGTGTTTATATCACGAAAAAACTACTGGATGAATTTTAATAAAATTTTGCAGGGAGATACCTTGGTATCTTTGTTCAAATATACGATACTCTTTTCCGAAAAAATATCTTATTACCAAGAGAAAATGAACAAAAAGTAATGAAAGTACGCAATCTTACCAATTTAATAAAGGGTGGTTAAATTTTAAGGGCCGATGTTGATTTTGATTAAAACACAAATTATTTAGGAAATTATTGTCATTTCTTTTTATTTTGATAATATTGGTATGGTTCACTTATGTATGGAACAAAATATCGGCCAAATGGCCGCCGCGTCCTCGGCGGCACAACTCCATCCAATGCTCCAAAATTTCGATGACACTGAGGCATAATTGAGGTTCTATGCCGTTAATGTGCCGAATTATCTCATCCTTTAACTCTTGAATTATTGCTGGCTTATCGCCGTACACCTTTTCTTTCAAATATCCCTAAAGAAATAAGTCCAACGGTGTCAAACAACATGATTTTGGCGGCCAATTGACATCGCCACCAGGTGAGATAACACGGCTATTGAATATTTCGCGCAAAAGAGCCATTGTATCGTTAGCTGTGTGGCAAGTGGCACCGTTCGGTTGAAAAACCACATATCGTCCACATTCATATCTTCGGCCCATAAAAAGTTCGTTATCATTTCACGCTAGCGAGCACCATTCCCAGTAACTGCCTGACCGTCCCATTTTGGAAAAAATACGGCCCGATAATGGTGCCAGCCCATAAACCGCACCAAACAGTCACTCTTTGTGGTTATCAATCACTTTTGGATTATCATTCGCCCAAATGCGGCAATTCTGCTTATTAACGAATCCACTGAGGTGAAAATGTGCCTCATCACTGAAGATGATTTTCTTCGAATATTGATCATCCATTTTCATAATAAGCCTGAATAACTTTAATTGAGTTAGTCTGAAATTGAGAAATGTCAAATTAAATTCAGAAAAAAACTGGTTCACATTCAACATCGGCCCTTATAATTTAACTACCCGATATAACGGTGGGCCCAATAGAGTATGGGGAAAACTAAAAACCTAAAATCGCTAGAAAGTCATAACATAAATCCTGTAGTAAATTTTGGAAAACTTGGAATAAATATAAAATTTATTTTTAATAGAAAGCAGATTTTCAAGTTCTATCAGTATAATTACCCCAAACATAAGGCTCTTCTGGTAAGGAAGTGAACTTATAAATCTGTAGCAACTTAACGTATACTCCTGCTCAGAGTCCTGACTTGCTTACCCACTTGAAAATTTGTGAGCTTATCTAAAAAAAAAAACGTTGCTAAGAGGTGTTCCAAAATCCTGGATGAGTTAAAAGCTGTAATTTTGGAAGAATGGAATAAAATGCTACCGCAATGTGTGTCAAAATTAGGGATGATGAGGATAGCTTTCAGCTATCTTCACCAAAAAGGAACACAAGCACTAGCAATAATAATTCTTGCAAAAAAAAACCGACTGCAAAACAAATATATGTCCATCAATTCTAAACTAAAAATAATCTGTAAGAAATAGTACTCAAATTAAATACTTCTATACTTGTTGCTCTAACGGACAAGTAATATAAGTTCTGTACATTCAAATGTCTATCCATAACGACAAATTACGTCAGATATGAGGACAACCTTTATTTTTTTACAGTTATTGTTACTGACACAGTAATAAACAGTAACGGTTCCAAAGATATGGCCATATAGCTTAAACAATATCACCTAGGGGACACCTTTTAATGTACAATTTTAAATTAAACACTTATTTTAAAGGACATATTCTTTGTTAATTTCAAATGTCTGTCTAAAACGGTTCAAAAGTTTGGCCATATGCATCAATTTACATCACCTATTGAGACACCCTTTAAAATTTTAAATATTTATAAATGTTATTATACGGGACATAGTAGTGGAGATTCTGTCTAATTTTCAAGTGTTTGTCTGTAACGGTTCAAAAGATAGGGCTAGGTAGGTTAAATTATAGCTATTATGGGGACACCCTTTAGTTTCCAAATTTAAATTATATACTTGATGTTATAAGGGACTTAGATATACAGGTTCTTTGTAAATTTCAACCGTCTCTCTGTTAAGGTTCAAAAGTTTGGCAATATACATCAATTATTGGGACACCCTTTAACTTCTAATTAAAAATATTTAATTTCTGATTATAAATATTGGACATTCTGTCCAATTTTCAAGTGATTGTCTACAATGGTTCAAATGGTTCATATATTTAAATTGACGTCACATATGGGGACACCCTTTAATTTTTAAGTTTATTTTTTTATTAACTTCTGTTATTGGCAGCTGTAGTGATATGCAGTTTTTTTAAATTTTAAAAGGGTGCCCTTTACGGTTCATAATACACGTAAAAAACACGTTTGTTGTATGGGGACACCCTTTAATTTTCAAACTTCTGAACTTCTTTTAAAATGGGACCAATCTGTAAGCATTTCCTTTCTAATAAAACTTTTTTAAAATCGGTTCAGAAATGACTGAGTTCTGCGGGCACAAACATAAAAAAAGCAGACGGATTGATAACCTCCTTTTTTTTGAAGTCAGTTAAAAAATAAACACAAAAAGTTTAATGTTTTCCAATACAAAAAAAGGCGAAGTTACAAATTAACTTTCCTTTAGTTTATTTAAAAGCACAGGTTAACAAAATATTCTTAAATTACAATATAATTTACAATCTAAAAAATTACAAATTATCAATGGGCGCGAACTACAACGATTTTCTTCCGATCAAACAACGAACTTGAGCAATTACAATTTAAAACGATTGCCATCGATATGGCCAAAAGAAATTTAAAAGTATCAGAAAATTACGGCCAACGATATGGCGCAAAAATTTATTAAACGAAAAATACATATAATTAATCAACTTTAAAGGCGCGACTTCCACTACGATAAAAAAATATAAAACCAAGGATGATGAATAAAAAGCAAGTGAAGATAGACGTCAGAGAATTCCACCAACTTTGGCACCACTTTCAACCATCAAACGGGGATGGAAAGTCACTATTTTTCATACGTAAACAGTGTGCAAAAATTAGTTTATTCCACCAAAGCAGCGATTAATGCCAATGGTTTCCATACAAATTACTGATTCTCTTACAATTCCATATCCATCATATTTTTCTATTTTATCTTAGTGTGCAAAAATAATTTCTTCCTTCCGGTTTTCTGTTTTGTTTTCATCCTTTTTTTTCTAGGTTTAATTTAATTAATTTAAAAGTCCAAACCAAAACTTTTTTCATTATGTAAACACAATTTCTCGACAGACTGTATGTAGTTCGCAAAATTCGTTTAACTGGTAGTGGGCATTTTGCTAAACTTTGAAACTAAAAAGTACAATTTTGAAAAATTGTGTTATTCTTTATACTTGCCTTGCATGCAAAAACACAAAAAAAAAAAAACTGGAATGTATTTTAAAACTTAATGGATGTGCCTCGGTTGATGAGGTAACATTGATGTGGGTTAAAGGGCACATACCCACAGCTGGTAATAAAGTAGCAGAACAACTAGTAAAAGGGAGATCAACTATGAATTTCCATGGACCAAAACCCAGAGTATCACTGGCCTAATGCGAACGAAAGCCCTACAATGGCTGAACTTACTAAATCTAAAATGTAGTGCAATCTTTAACTATCATCAAGCCAGGATAAAAATCGAAGAAGATGATACTTGCAGACTTGTGAATGTTCAACATTGGCTAGCGGAAGACTTAGGAACACTGGTAGAAGCTTGTTAAATGTGGGTGCTATGGGGGATCTAAGCCTTTAACATATGCTAGCAATTACCTGAGACTGCTTGGTGACAAAGTAGGCCGACAGTCTGAACTCAGTAAAGTCAAGATTAAAAGCTGGTTGTAGCACGTGACTAAATGATAGTAAGATTGTCGCAAACTAAAAGTCGGTTTCCTATTATCATTTAAGACGGAAGGAGATCGGAAGGGGATCCATTAAGGAAGTGTTCTAAAGAAAAACAAAATTTTCGACACGAATTTTGGCTTCGGTGGGAGCCCGGACCACTTACATTCGATTTCAAGTAAATTTTACCCCTATTTAAAAAATGTCGATTTAACATCCCCTTCTCAGTTTCTCCGGAGGGCTTTTCTAATGCTTTAGCATAGTGTTTTCGGGACTTATGTGGGTATCAGACCCCTGGGTTTGCTGGAACCTTAATCTGGAAGAACAGATATGTACATATAAGGTCTTGCGAGGTCAGACCAGTGTCCAAACGACTAGTGCCACGGAAACCGATAACCCCACGTAGAGATAACCCCATTTATGTGAACGGTTATTTGTAAGGTCTCTTCGGGGTACACTTTTTGGAAGAGGTTAAAACCAGCATTGAGGCTTTTGCATACTCAACAGTAGATACGAGTGTCCACTCGATTTTTTGATTAATCGTAAAATGTTTATTGCGATTAAAAATTAACTCGAACAAATTATAAAATTTTGTACAGGTAACCCTCCTACAACGCGGTACTTTTATAACGCGATTTCGCTACAACGCGGTTCGCAAAATACGGAAATTTTCCTATAACGCGACTCGTTCAACGCGATATTTTTCAAATATTTATTATATTTACCACTGCGAACAATAACAAAAGGCAAGATACAAATTGTGATCATGTTTCCTTTCTTGCTTTTATTAATGTACGTTACGATTTTTATTAAAAAGTCTTTTCCCCACAAATAAAGTTTCAAGGGGCGTTTTGGGAACTTACTTTTTTATGTCATTTACAATAAAGAAGTCGTAAGAATCACAGCACACGGATATAGAAAATAAAACCTTTTCACTAAAAAGTATCGAGACAGTTTTAAATATGGGTAAGCAGTTAAAGAATATTTTAGAGAACGATTCTCTAAGGGACAGAACAGAAACATTTAAACGAACTCCTCAATATAACTTATAGCATACGGACATTAGTAAAAGTAATCTCCTGAAGGTTACTTGAATCTGAAAGTTGATCAAGTTCGGATTTTGAATTAGCACGACCACTAACAAAACGTTCGAAACAGATTCAAATCATACTAAGTGATGAAGAGGGGTAAGATTTTTAAAAAAATTATCATTTTATTATTAACTATTCAATTTTAATATGTTAAGTAGATTTAAAAATCCATTTTTATTTTGTTTAGATAAAAGAAGTGTTATCAAATTATGTTGTTATGACTTACTAAATAAATACAAAAATATATTAAGTATACACCTTATAAAAACCAACTTTTCGATTTGGAACCAAACTCTGATTTTTGTATGAAGTTATAGTCTCCTATAACGCGATTTCGTACAACGCGGAAAATTTTAGGAACCTATCTACCGCGTTGTGGGAGGTTTACCTGTATATTAAGATCTCCAATTTTTTTCTGTTTTTACATCTTTTTTGTTTGTTTAAGAACAATTTCGAACTATACCTATTAAGTAAACATACAGTAAATTAATAATAGATATACCATCGAATATGACTTTTTCTCTAAATTTTTACATTTATTTTATGAATATTGTAATAAAAAAATTTAACATATTTTACGTGTGTTTTTTAAAATTTTTAGTATTTATATCCTACATAATTGAGAACTTCTTAGTTGTGCATAGTTTAGATTAATATATAAACTGTAAGCAGGCCTGTGTCTAAATATCTGTTAAAGCATGTTTTAGAATTCCTCTTACTACTAGGATTCCTTACATGTTCATGTTTACATATTTACATAAGTGTGTTTGAAGTGCAAAAGTAAACATATTTGCACTTCATGAAAAATGTTATGTTCAAAACTTGTTCCTAACCTTTTCCGCATAATGACAAAATCATACTATTTATGAAATAATTCATATTTTTGTTTTAATGTCACAACATAATTACAAATTAAATTCTAACCTAATTATCGAGCATGCTAACGAAGTGTTTCACCCGTTGTAGTCAAACACTTTTTGGGATCGAAACCCCTAACCGGATTCTTATTTTATATTGTGCCCTCGCACGTGGTGTGCGCCCTGACAATATTTTGTTCGATTTTGCTTTGAAAGTAATCCGCACCAAATTTTAAGACTCTTACGTATTTACTTTATATAAAGGTACCCATCCCTGGATAAAATTCTAATAATTATATAAATTTCTAAAATTGTAAAGCTCTGTAAAAGACAGACAGGAAATGAGTTGCTCGTTATTTGAACAGCGCCATCTGTTGCGCAACATTGCTTAAAATATACTGTTTTCAAAAATTAAAGATACCTTAAAGTATGCAGTACCTTTCAATCGGTAAAAAAAATCGGCGTACCTTCACTGTTTTTTCTCTACTTTCTTTTGGAAATACCATATCCTATATCGGAATCAGGATACTAAAGTACCTCCTCACAAAATGTTGTCAAAATCCATATGGTAGTTATTACTTGATGCGAACACAAAAAAAGAAAGACAGACAGACAGGAAATGAGAAATCAGCTCTTATTATTTATGCTCAATATTTTTGCTGCATTTTAAAGAAGAAAATGAAAATATTAAATGAAAACGATTTTCTAAGTAAAATCAACGAATCGATAAAACATTTTTGAAAATCATCTACAAGTTGTCATTAGTAAAATATATTATTAATCAATTTTGTATGGTTGCCTTTTCTCATTAGATACCGTTGTTTTTTAACTATGCTCGATTAATTCGAGTTATTTGAGTAGTTTAAAAACCTTAATCGATTAATCGACGAGAATTTAAATTGCAAAATCGCTAAAATGGTTGCTCGAATAAAATCAAAACCTTACTAAATGGATACTCTAGTAGATAGAAATTGTTGTCAGAAGTTGAAAGGTCTTCAGGCCTCTAGGCATGACAATTGTTATGTTCTGAAATTACTATTTCGTTGCTACGCCAACAAAAAATCGATTATCATGTGAAAATATTTATGTTTACATATGCTTTTGTCCTTCGTTATCTTTCGCATAAAATAGAAATCGATAAAATCTAAATCAGTTTTATTTCACTTAAAAAGAAAAACGATATTAAGGAACAATCATTTAATATTTGTTTAGGAAAAATGAATTTCTCTTAATAATTTTTAAACCCTAATACTGTTTTGGCCTATGGGAATTCTGTTTTGTTACAATAAAGTTTTTTAATACTAAAACTTTATTTCCTTGTCTTTAACTAAACAAAAGTTCTTTCTTAACACGTTTCTTCTCCTCTCCGGGTTATAAAGTGTTGAACCTTTTTTTAATGATTTTAATTAAGAAGAATAACAAAAGCTTAAATTCTTATTCCTTGTTTGTGTGTATAAGCCATTAATAACTTCCCTTTCTTGATTTAAAAAAAGATTAATCCCTTATTTTAAACATAAAATTATAAATGGCTTTAGTTAAGGACCACAACAAAATCAGAAGAGAAAAAAAAGAAAAAATAAATATAAAATAAACTATGAAGGTGGAGGGAGGCTACTACATGTAGAGCCCCTGGGCAGGAAGGCCAGATAAAATAGAAGTACCTTAAGCTGGATAACTGCGTTAGTGACAGGTCATGGAAACTAACTTGAAGTATCTTCTAGCCACGATAAAAATCGAAGAAGATGCAGACTGTGCCTGGAAGACGCACTGACTTAGGACCACGGGCAGTAAAGGCCCAACTATAATATGCATAAGCTAGCTTAAGCCAACTTAAGCCAACTTAAGCCAACTTAAGCAACTGTGCAATTACATTTAAATCATATGTGGCAAACTATAATGTACTTAACAACACTTTTCGTTGAGTTTCGTCAAATGTCATTTGCTTAAGCAAAGTCCGAAACCGATCGCACATTCCGTACGGAAACAGCTGTTTATGCTTTGTGTTTTACATATGAATGTATGTGCATTCATAAAAAATTGCAATGGAGAACGAAAGTGAACAAATTATATCGAAATTTAATATAAAATGTTTAAAAAAAAAGTTTCTATAAGAAAAAACGGAGGTGTTTTATAATAATCGTAATTAAAACAGCAAACAAACAGCAAAAATTGTTAAATTTTTCTTTCGAAATTTTCTTAAAACTATTAAAACTAATTATTAATTTGTATATGAGCGCTTGATTTTGAAAGTGGTATAAGTCAAAAATTATTAAAATCTAGTTTATCAGCTATTTCATATCAAATCCTAATAAAGTAACATAATCTGAAGTAATTCGCCGTATGCCATGAAAATTAAGTTGATAAATTGAGTTTATTTTTTGGTTGGTAAACAAATTACAATAGCTGTATATTTTAATAGTGGTATAAGTCAGTCTGCTTTCAAAGTTTGGCAAAATAGTTATTAGTAATGTTGTCATGTCTTCAGATAGCGGTTCAGTTATGATCAGGGAAGCCTATTAATGTAAAATGCACTATTTATAATTAATTGTAGACATTATACGGCGAAGAAGAATAAGTTATTTAATAGAATTATGTAAAAAGAGAAACCCATTTTTGGTACAACAAATGGCTCGGAAAGATTTCATTTTGACGAAATAACTGAGAGAATCAACGACTAATAGAAAGAGAAACACCAATGGAGAAGCTGTATCTTAGCTAAAAATACAATGGATTAGATTTCTAAAAAAAAATCTCCATAGAAAATGTTTTATAAAACTTCTTTAGATGACAATTCCGAATTTAAAGTGCTAGACCAAAAGACGAAGGTCAAGAATATACGAAAATATTGATTTGCTTTCACTATATACAACCATTAAACCAATAACAGAAGAAAAAAAGATATGATGGAGATACTACCCTATATCCCACCAATTTTCCACGAACTCTTTATTTTCCCTAAATACTAAAAATAAATTACTTAATTACAATGTAATGATTTTGAATAAAATGTTAATTTCTAACAAAAAATCTATTCTTGATGTTTTAAGTCATTTATAAAGTCGTGCCTTTTAAAACCACACTACCTTTTAAAAATGATTATAAATTTCACAATCATAATAAATACTCTTTTGTTGGCACTATTTAGTTCTCAAAATATTTTATTCTCTAATACAAAAATATTTTTTAATCCTTTAAAATACAAACCTCTTAATATCAAAAACATAAAATATATGACTTAAGCCACTATCATAATCAAGGGCTCATATGAATGGTATTAAGTATATTTATTATGTTTATTTAACACCTTTTTGTTAACAAATTTCATTTATTGAGAAAAAAAGTATTATTTTGCAAAAGCACGAATAAAACAAATGTGCAACTGTGGCTTAATAGTTTCTAGATTCATGTAAGTACATTGTAGCCACCTAAAAGTCTTCAACATGTTGCTTAAGCATTTGACAGACTTTTCGTTCATTTTTTGACATTAGCTTAAGCCAGCTTATGCATATTATAATTGGGCCTTAACTTGTTAAGTGTGGATAAATGACACTAACTACTAGAGACTCCGTGATCAGAAAAAAGACCGACAGTTATCGAATCAGTAAAGTCAAGAGTAAGAACTGACGGTAGCACGTGTGTCAAGGAAAGTAAGGTTGCTATAAATTGCAAATATGTTGCCTATAATCATTAAGAACGGAATGTACGAATGATCCCCCACCATTTTTCAAGTGGAGATTCATACCATTGAAAGATGTGATCAATTTAAAATCAACAGCGGCTAAAACGGAAGGAAGTCACTTAGCTTATATGGCAGTAAAATCTCTGATGGCGATAGACTGTTAAATCTATAAAATAAAAAAATAATGGAAGAAAAAAGTTCCCCTTAGTAGAACTAATCCCACATCTGAAAAATTTTATTTTAAGTTTCCCATACTTTTTTTTAGCAAATGCAACTTTAATAAAAAAAAATTAGACCAGGGAGAAAAAGTTCCCCTTAGAAGAACTAATCCTACCTCTGAAAAATTTAATTTTTTTAAGTTTTCCCATACTTTTGTTCAGCAAATGTTCAAAAACCTAAACTTGGACCCTCAAGATTCTAAAATGCTATTTTTCGCCCCTGCCCCTTTTGTGGCCGATGACATATAATATTATTTGCAAAAAATATTTAATTATTAAAAGAAATGGATTATATACGCCTTAATACCATAACAATTTAATTTTTAAGTTTTTATGGGCCGGGGGAGATATCTCTCCAATCACACCCTACGAAAGTCCATGTGATTTTTTTTTTGCTAATTTCCAAAAATAATAATTTTTAGGCTTTATGTCAAAGAATCAATTCTTTTATACCGATGCAAAACCTGGTTAATGACGGAAGCACTCTCGAAGCTTCAAACTTTTGTCAATAAATGTCTGAGAAAAATCCTGAATATCTGGTGGCCGAACAAACTCTCAAACGAAGAGCTGGCTAATAAATGTAAACAAATACCGATACACCTAGAGATAAAAAGAGAGTAAATAGATCTGGATAGGACACACCATGCGGAAACACCCAATTGAAATTTGTAGATAGGTCCTTCAGTGGAACCCCCAAGGCACGAGAGCTCGAGGAAGGCCACGACAAACCTAGAAACGCACTATAGAAAAAGATATACAACAACTAGAATTTTATTTCAATGAAGGGAAAAATATGGCAAGAGATCTGGATAAATAGCGAAATTTTGTTGAGGCACTATGCTCTACTGGGAGCCAAAGAATGTAAGAAGAAGAAGATTTGTTTTATCTACGAATAATTAATATACTCATAACTAGCGATGCTCGCCACTTCGTCAGCGTCCTTATTTTGCTTTGCAAGTAATCCACTTTAAGACTTTTAATTTTATAGTGCTTCAGATATGGTTTATGTAATTACTTTATATAAAGGTACCCATCCCTGGGTAATTACTCAGAAAAATAGTCTTTATATAAAAATCTAAATTTGTATAATATTCCAAATTTATTGTAGAGTACTGCAAATGTTTTAAATTACCCGCTGACAAAACTAAACAGTGCTGCCATGTATGCAGTACCATTGAATCGGTAAAATTATGTACTTTCACTACTTTTTCTTCCTCTTTCTTTGTAATAACCTATTTTTATGGGAAAAATATATTCTACATTTGAAGCACGATACTAAGGTACCTCTCCATAAAATTTTATTATAATTCATCCAGTAGTTTTTATGTGATGCGAACATAAACAGACAGACAGGCAGTAAACCACAGTTTTATTATAATTATGTATAAATAATAAATAATTTACATTAGTAACAATAAATTTTATTTATAATAATAACAATTAATTTATTTAAAACAACTTAGAGACCAAAAACATTTTATTAGCGACAAAAAATGTTTTTTACTCGATCTACCTATGCATGATGAGCAACAACAGAAAAAAAGGAAATTTGGAAAAAAACCGCAAAAAATGAGCAAAAACGCGCAATGTTTTTTTTTATAAAAGTAGAGATCGTAAATTTTATAGTGGTATATAGCATTTTTAGGATCGAGATGGCCCTCACTCTCAAAAAACTTTTCACTTTTTTTTTACAACAGCATGAAAAAAAAACCTTTTTTTAATTTCGAAAGAAATTTTTTATCATAAAAATTTAAAATAAAATTTTTCTAAAAATTAGCATAAATAGTTGAAAAAATAGCCTTTCACAGAAAAAAAAAAACCAGTTAAAAATCTTTATTCATTTATCCACAAAAAATATATATAAAACGTATGCGATTTTCTCAACCTTCCTGATTTTAACAGTGTCCCAAAACGACAAATCTCAAGCAAAAGCTATGAAAATTCACTGCAAGATGCTGAATTTTGTTCTCTGTCTTGAGCATGCAGCTCAAGACATTTTGCATTTCTCAAAATTGAGTTTTGGCCTAATGTCCAGCTAGATTGGCAAAATACCCCTGCATGCGTTAGGGCAGTAGGACATTAAATGACAAACGGGTTGGCCAGAGGGGTATAAAGTACACTCATTGTAGGACCGGAGCCTTTTTGGGATACTTATGTCAAATAGAATTCTGGTCGCTTTGTTATTTCTTATTTCACGTTTGTGAAATAAGAATGCGTCCTGACAATATTTTGTTCGATTTTGCTTTGAAAGTAATCCACAGCAAATTTGAAGGCTCTTACTTTTATAGTGCTTCACGTATGCGTATTTACTTTATATAAAGGTACGGTAAAATTTATACAAAATTCTAAAAATTATATAAAATTCTAAAATTTATATAAAATTGTAAAATTCTAAAAATTATTGTAGAGCTCTGTAAAAGGTGTTTAAAATATTTTAATAAAAATGTAATTCCACAAAGTAATAATTCTTGCAAAAAAACCGACTACAAAACAAATATATATGCATTAATTCTAAACTAAAAATATAATAGGAAGTAATCTGTAAAAACTAGTACCCAAATCAAATACTTTTATACTTGTTGCTCTAATAACGGACATAGTTTTATACGTTCCGCATATTCAAATGTCTATCTATAACGGTTCAGCAGATAAAGCCATATACGACAAATTACATCAGATATGAGGACACCCCTTATTTTTTTACACTTATTATTACTGACACAATAATAAAAAGTAACGGTTCCAAAGATATGGCCATATAGGTTAAACAATATTACCTAGGGGACACCCTTTAATGTACAATTTTAAATTAAACCCTTATTTTAAAGGACAGATTCTTTGTTAATTTCAAATGTCTGTCTAAAACGGTTCAAAAGTTTGGCCATATGCATCAATTTACATCAACTATTGACACGCCCTTTAAAATTTTAAATATTTATAAATGTTATTATACGTGACATAGTAGTGGAGATTCTGTCTAATTTTCAAGTGTTTGTCTATAACGGTTCAAAAGATAGGGTTAGATAGGTAAAATTACGTCAATTATGGGGACACCCTTTAGTTTCCAAATTTAAATTATATACTTGATGTTATAAGGGACTTAGAATTACAGGTTCTTTGTAAATTTCAACCGTCTCTCTGTTACGGTTCAAAAGTTTTGCAATATACATCAAATTACATCAACTAGTGGGACACCCTTTAACTTCTAATTATAAATATTTAATTTCTGATTATAAATATTGGATATTCTGTCGAATTTTCAAGTGATTGTCTACAATGGTTCAAATAGTTCATATATTTAAATTGACGTCACATATGGAGACACCCTTTAATTTTTAAGTTTATTTTTTTATTAACTTCTGTTATTGGCAGCTATAGTTATATGCAGTTTTTTTAAATTTTAAAAGGGTGCCCTTTACGGTTCATAATACACGTAAAAAACACATATGTTGTATGGGGACACCCTTTAATTTTCAAAATTCTGAATTTCTTTTAAAATGGGACCAATCTGTAAGCATTTCCTTTCTAATGAAGATTTTTAAAATCGGTGCAGAAATGACTGATTTCTGCGGGCACAAACATAAAAAAGCAACATTCAGACGAATTGATAACCTCCTTTTTTTGAAGTCGGTTAAGAATACAAATCAAATACAAATTTTATTCAATTGGCTATTTGACAGTAATTCACATTTTGGCATTATTTTAAAATAAAAGATGCCTTAAAGATGCAGTAACTTAAATTGTTAAAATTACTAACTTTCACAGCTAATTTCTCTTGGAAATAAGATATGTTTGCCGAAAAAAGTATAATTTATTGGAATCAAGATACTAAGGTACAGACATACAGACAGGAAACGAGTTACTGTTTTATTATATGTATAGATAATAATTATTTCTTTTCACAGTGCTTCCCTGGTATATTTTATTGCTTTTATATTTGCTTATCTGAAATCATATGTGTAGAAATTTTTATGAAAAATTACTTCAACATTTTCCAATTTTTATAATCTTGTTCTTAATATAAAGTTTTGATATAAAATTATTTTTCTAAGAAATTTCTTTATTCATGTTAGTTTTAAACTTTTTTTTCTGGAATTTTGTTGTGCAAAAAATTTTAATTATTTTTTGTTGCATTCCCTTAGCAAACATTTGGACTTTTAAAAAATTTCATACATAACAAACTAAGTTATTCTTGTGTGTCATTTGAAGAATTTTTAAAAGCTAAACATTGTTAAGTTGCCTTCAAAAGACTGTCAAAAAAAATGGGGAAAAAATAAATAAAAATGTACAACTTTTATTAACACGCCCACTAACACATCTTTTGGGAAGCAGAAAATTAGTTAAAATATAAATAAAGAATTACAACAATGGCAGCTACTATTAAAACAATAACAACAAGAGAACAAAAAAACAAACAAAGTTTTTTTTCTTCCCCAAACATATGTAATATGTAAATGGCTTGAAAGCTCCTAAAAGTATGCACAACAATTTAAAGAAAATATGCAGAGACGAAACAAATTTTGCTTAAATATTTGTTTGTTTTCAATTTTAAAATAAAATCCTGTTTATAAAAAAACTAAGATTTTCTGTCAGCATTTTTCCTTCTATTGTCTTAAATTATTGATATTTTTTTTAACATTCAAGGTTTTTATTTTTAGAATTATTTTTATTAAAATTATTGTTATTTACATCATTATTTTGATGTTGTCTCTTCATTTATTTTTGTATATTTTTTTTTACTCAATTGTTTCCTTCGATTTTTTTTGCAAACATCGCCCTTTTGACCTAATGGCCTTGTAGTTGGGGTTGTCAAATATCCAACAATTTTTAATCGATTAAAAATTCATAAATATGATATATTTTTACAAGGTGGAGCAATAATTATTACCCTATTAGAAGATGGTATAATTTTTAAATGGCGTCTTATATCAAACATATTTGACCTAGTCAGCGGCAGACAAGCAATGAAGCTCTGGGGGTCCAACTAAACATTTCCATCACTGAACATAATTTTTGTTTATTTAATAAAAAGTTATTAAATAACTTAAAATTGCGCCACCCTGGTTGACAAAATTTCTTTGTTGGTTTGTTTCATGATGTCTAAATCATGGCTAAACGGCTGAATTGATTTTAATAAAATTTGGAAAATAAATAGATCCTTAGATCCGTGAAGTGAATCACTTATGCAGGTCTCTTTTATACTGCTGCAGTGTTTTTTATTTTCCTCTAAAAGTTAAAATAGGTATTTGCTCTTTTGAAAATTTGGACTCAAAGGGGAAAAAAGACCAACTTATTCGATTAACCCGGTTTTTCTATACATATAATAAAATAGTAACTCATTTCCGTCTGTCTGTCTGCTTTTCGTTTGCGTTCGCATCACGTAAAAACTACTGAATTGATTTTAACTAAATTTTGTGAGGAGATACCTAAATATCCTGGTGCCAATATAGGATACTTTTTTCCGCAGAAATATTTTATTTCCACGAGAAAGTGGAGAAAAGGCAGGGAAAGTACGCAGTTGAACTAACCGGATATGCATACTTTATATTTTAAATACATAAACTGATGTGCAGCATAGTTTAAGGCGGCACTATAATCGTAAGGCTCTTTGGTGTGAATTTCTTTAAAAGCAAAATCGAACAAAATATTGCAAGGACGCTGGCGAAGTTGCGGGCACAGCTAGTATACAATCAATATCAATGATTGAATCTTAGCAAAAATTAGAAGCAGAGGGAAGGAGGTGTTTTTCATCCACATAATTATTTTATGACATGCTTCTGCCCACTAAAAACTACGACGAATAAGTACGAGCAGACCTTAACGTCTTTGTTTAAGTCCGTTTTGCAGCCTTAGTTGAGTTGATGTTCCATATTTAGGGAAAATGCGTATTTCGCGTTAACTCTATTTACTTCATCTTCCTGAAAGGATTAATTGCCGATCCGTAAAGCATTAAATCGTTTACAACAATTTTAAAAACTACTTTTTATTTTTTAATACAACACTGTCTGTAAAATCTTTAGCTTGTCTGCAAAAAACACCCAGAGGGTTTGACGGGAATCGAACCCACAACCCCCAGACTGAAAGCGCAATACCAATCAGTCTAAAGAGACATTAATCAACTCATTTTTAATTTCAAATGTCAAAACTCTATTTATTGTAAAAAAAATATTAATTTATTTAATCGATTTAATGGATTTATCGAATAATTTTTATTCGACTGGAAAACCCTGATTGACAGCTTTTATCATATACATTTGCCAAGAATAAAATTAGACTAAATCTGGCAGCTGGGGCTGTTCTCTTTGTCAAAAGCAAAAAAACTTTCGTGTAAAAATAGAAAAAAAAATATTTTTGCAAAAAAGAATTTCTTATACTCTGATGCTGGCTACATTGCAAAAATACATTTTATTTTTTCCTCTCATTTCTATTTATTTCGATAAAATTCAATTTTGAATATTTTTGTTTTCCTTTTGTGCACGTTCAAGAAAAAGTATATCTTAAGGGGCAAAAGAAATATTACAAAAAAAAAAAAAGAAAATACACCCAGCGGGAAACTAAGGCAAGGATAAAGTCACACTTAACGGTCCAATAAACATAATGGCTCAATTGCTTGTATTTGTTCTGTCGAAAAGAGAATAAAACAAAAAAACTTAAAACATATTTACAGAGTGTTTGACATCACTTAAATTGTATTTGAATTAAAAAAAGCCTTAATGTATGTTTTAATATTTAAAGAGTTTGGTTGCTTTAAACTTAATATTTTTAATTTTAAGTAGTGATAGTATATTAAGTATAGTGCTGTCGATAATATTAAAAAAATCCATAGTAAATTAAACTATTGATAGTAATTTAAATATTGATAGTAATAAACCTCATTAGAGAAGTATGTTAAGTGCGCCAAAAAACCCTACGTATTGTGGTCAACAAGAATTAGGTTTTTTTCTATTTGTTATATTGCTGAACTTAAAATAGTGCAAAGTTATTATATCCTACACTACAGGTGGAAAGGATATATGTACATATATAAGTTTGTCATTTCGTATGTAATTTCTACAATATTCTTTTCCAACCCCAAAAAGTATAGATTCTGGATTCTTATACATAGAGAAGTTGATTAAACGATGTTCGTCTGTCCGTCTGTTCGTCTGTTCGTCTGTCCGTGTTTGGGTAGTAATCTCATTTGCCAAGGCACCAGAAGAGATACAAGAAATTTAAGCATACCAATCAGGCATAGTTTCGAAAATTTTGGGATTGCAATTCAGCAACATCGCATCAGAGAGTCGATTTAAAAAATATTTACAAAGAAGTTTACACAACATTTTTAAAAAAATTTGTATGTTTATAGAAAAATTCTATTTTTTGATAAGCACAAGGTCTTTTTTATAAAAGTGTTTTAATAATTTTTATTTTCAATATTTCGCTACACCATTGGGTAGCATCTTCAGGAAATGAAAATAATAAAAGCAATAAAATTTAAATGATTAAAAAAATTCAAATGAATGAAAAAATTTAAAAATTTTACCATTTCAATACATTCAAGAAACAAAATTTCAAAAACAAATAAAAATTAAAATAGAAAAATTTTTTAACATATTCATATACAGAAAATTTGATATTCAAAAACATACAAACATTTTAAGAGAAAACACAATAAATTTTCAAATTCATATACATAAATTTAAACGAAAATGTTACAAAAAATTAATGTTTCTATTATAAATGAATTCATGTCATTTTTGATTTTTCTAACCGTTCTGATAAACCTGGTACATAAGTAATTGATTTATAAATTTTTGCTTCCGTATCATTTCTTCTATTTGGTTTTCTATTATTCTTATGTTGATTTCTTAACTTCTTAATCAGTTGAATTGGAAAGTTATTTTCACTTAATATATTTTTTATCTTATCTATATTCAAACATTTAAATTTTATAACTTATATTATTTTTATTTCCTGAAGATGCCACCCAATGATGTAGCGAAATATTGAAAATAAAAATTATTAAAACATTTTTAAAAAAAAGACCTTGTGTTTTTAAAAAAATAGAATTCAAATATAAATAAATCAGTCAAGTGCGAGTTAGACTCACACACGTAGGGTTCCGTACTATGTTTAGTACAACTTTAAAAATTCAAGTTTTTATTTTTTAATGTCTTATGAGTTACCCTTTAATTTTAAAATTATAGCCGTAATCGCGAAAATTGCATCTCTGTTGAAACACCCTTTAACTTTAGCAATTTTTGTTATAGCGGCTATGGTAATACACTATCTATTTATGCGCCTACCTATTTCGGCTCAAAAAATAAGGTAATATATGTGAAAAACATGTTACTGATGGAACACCCTTTAAATATTAGTAATTATTACAGGGGCCGAAGTACAACATCTACTGTAAACATTTAAAGAGTCTACCTATTACGGTTCAAAAAATAAGGCTTTTTACATACAAATCATGACTCTTTCGGAACACCCTTTAATTTTGTTATTTGCTATGGCGGCCATGGCAATTCTCCTTCTATGAACATATCAAGAGTCTACCTATTACTATTAAGAAAATAAGTCATTATACGTGAAAAACATGTCACTGTCAGAACACCCTTTAATTTTTAGTAATTGTCATAACGGCCATGGCAACACATCTTCTATACAAATTCGAAGAGTCTACCTATTACATGTTCAAAAAACATATAGCTATATATGCAAAAGACGCCACTGTCGGCACACCCTTTAATCTTTACTATTTGTTATAGTGGCTATAGTAATACAACTGCTGTAAAAACTTCAAGAGTCTACCTATTATCGTTCAAATATACCCCACCCATTATTTTTTAGGCTTAATATTGTATACTTGCTTATAATGCAAAAATAGTTTAAATCACTGCAAATTTTAAGTGGTTGCCTCCTATAGCTGACGAAATAAATACATAAAGGCAAATAACACGTCACCTTCGGAACACCCTATAAGTTTTAGTATTTGTTGCTATAGTAGCCACAGTTATACGCCTTCTGTGAAAATGTTAAGAGTCTACCTATTACTGTTCAAAATTTAGGCCTTATGCATGCAAATCACACCACTATCGGAACACCCTTTAATTTTTAGTTTTATTTTTTTACACTTGTTTATATAGTGAACTAAGTTTTAATAACTGTTTGTAAATTTCAAGTGTATCCCTCCTACAGTTCAAGAAATAAACACATATTCGTGAATAACACCCCTCTATCGGAACACCCTATAAATTTTAATATTTGTTGCTATAGCGGCCAGAGATATACACCTTCTGTGAAAATTTCAAGAGTCTACCTATTGTGGTTCAAAACTTATGCCTTATACATGCAGATAACACCACTATCAGAACACCCTTTAATTTTTAGGTTTATTTTTTTGGACTTGTTTATAAAGCGAATTAACTTTTAATTACATTTGTAAATTTTTAGTGTAATCCTCGTACAGTTCACGAAATAAACACATATTCGTGAATAACACCTCTCTATCGGAACACCCTATAAGTTTTAATTTTTGTTGCTATAGCGGCCACCGCTATATACCTTTTGTGAAAATTTCAAGAGTTTACCTATTATGGTTCCAAACTTACGCAAATCACACCACCGTTTAATTATTACTATTTATTATAAGAGCCATATGAATACCTCCATTGAGTGAAAATTTCGAGACGGTACCTATTTTAGTTCAAAAATTAGGATAATAAAATGCAAATCACGTCACTGTCGGAAATCATTTTAATTTTTACTATTTATTATATAGACCGTAGGAATACAACATCTGGGCAAATTTCAAAAGTGTATTTATTATGGTTCAAATACTAGGCCATATTCATGCAAATCAAGTCACTGTCGGAACACCTTTTAATTTTTGGGTTTAATTATGTATAATTTTTTATAAAGCGAACATAGTTTTAATTATTGTCTGCTAGTTTTAAAACGTTGCCTCTTACAGCTCAAGAAATTTAGACTTATATAAATGCAAATAACACGTCACTTTCGGAACACCCTATAAGTTTTATTATTTTTTGCTATAGCTGCAACAGGTGCATACCTTCTGTGAAAATTTCAAGAGTCTACGTATTATGGTTCATACTTTAAGCCATATATGTACATGCAAAACACGTCACTATCGGAACACCCTTTCATTTTTAGGTTTATTTTTTACACTTGTTTATAAAGCGAACAAAGTTTTAATTACTGTTTGTAAATCGTTAGTCTATGCCTCCTACAGTTCAAGAAATAAACACATATTAGTGAATAACACCTCTCTATCGGAACACCCTATACGTTGCTATAGCGGCAACAGTTACACTTCTTCTGTGAAATTTTCAAGAGTCTATTACGGGTTGTAATAGAAAATAGCCATTTAAAATAAAATGTCTGTTTCTTTATGTTTGTGGTTAAATATGTATATGTGTAGTTATGTTTATTTAATTCAAAAATTATAAATGTTATAAGCAAAATATTGTATTACTGTAAGTAATTAGTGCTTAATAATTCTGTTGTTTATTTGTTAACTATAATGATGTTTTTATATTTTATGTAAATAGACGAATCCCTTGATAAAGTGAACATACAATTCACGAAACGTCGGGAAAAAATGTAATACAAATTCTGCATTTTTATTAACAAAAAAGAGTTAGGCCTTATTAGCTTAAAGATAATAATCAACACAATAAAATTCAACTTGGCCAAAAATACATACAACGCAATAAGTGTTACGTTTTTACCCTAAAAAAAAAACTTAATTAAAGGGGACACCGGGATTTGAACCGGGGACCTGTCGATATGCAGTCGAATGCTCTACCACTAAGCTATATCCCCCATTTAATTATGTTCTTCTAATTCGTTGTGTTATCGACTGTGTCCTCAAATGTAAACTGATGATGTAATAATCATTATTAATAATGATCTTTTACTGGCGGGGTAAGTAAACGACTAATGAATCATTATTTTATCGCCAATAAAAATAAACAGTTAGAAAAAGCAATATGGAACAAAAGCATGTCAACCTACCGTTGCAGTTACATACATATGTGTGGGAATATACAAACATATTTATTTATATTTATATCTACTATTATGTGTATGGCAATATGCGTATATGGCTTGGCTTTTTTATTATAGTACTAGCTGTTACTATTTCGTTCATTCATTCATATGTATAGATTTTGTTTAAAATTATGGTCAATGTAGTTATATACCTTTTGCCAAATCCCAAATTAAATTACTGTCTCTAACTCAATATTTCATGAAAGTTGAATTACTAAATGCGCCCGTTTAAATTGTTATTTATTCATAAAGTTTAAAATGTCAATAATTTAATGACAAACAATTTATTCAATACACTTTTATTAATAATCTTATTGATAATGATAATGACGATAAAGATGACGAAAATCAAGTACAAAGAAGGTCGATAATTTGCAAAATTTCCTTAAATTGCTTTGCAAATTGATGTAATTTCTTCGTTTGAATTTATAAATTTGTATAAATTCAAATATGCAAATGAGCTTTTGATGTTTTACAATTTATTTTTTTTTGTTTTGTATTCTTTAAATACCAAACGTTAAGTTGACAGATTGATAAGTTGCTTTTAATATATAATTTTTGGCCTAAGTTTTTGTTTCTTTTTTTAAATATTTTTTTTTTTTCAAAATTCTACATTAAGTCAATAACATTGATTAAGTAAAATTAAGATGTGTAGCAAAAAACAAAAATCAAGGAAATAATAAAAAACACTAAGTTACAAAATAAGTAAAGAAAAAGTAAATAAACTTAATTGTAGATTTTAACTAAACTTTCACGTTTGGGCTTAAAAATAATAATAAAATATAAATGTTAAAGACGTTACTTATTATCGCTTCGAATTTTGTCCATCTGTCCGACAAAGCAATACGCACTTTGCATAAATTTTAAGAGTCTGCCTATTTTGGTTCAAGAAATAATCCCTTATACGCAGAATCATGTTAATATAGGGTACCTTTCAATTTTTGATTTTGTGTTTATGTTGCAGAGTGCTTAATAGTGCCCACGCCTGTAGTGCGGCACCGTTTAATTTTGGCTCTTATGTTTTATACTCATTTTCACATCTAACAAGAGTACACACCTTGTATAAATTCCAATTGTCTTTCTATAATGGTGCAAAAATTATGGCCATATACATTAAATTACAGCACGAATAAGCATACCCTTTCATATCTTTTTTTAAGTTTCATTCTTGTTGTTCTGGCGGATATAGATACCAATAAACATACTGTGTAAATGAATCTGGCCTTTTACTACTTTTCTGGGCACTCTCCTTAATTTTAAACTATCATTTTCGTCTTCAAATGAGAGAGATCTGTGGATATAACTTTTCAAATAAATCAGTCAAGTGCGAGCTAAGCACACACTGTAGGGTTCTGTACTATGTTTAGTACAAGTAAAAGTTCGAACACCCTTTAATTTTCAGAGCTTTTCATAGCGACCGTGCCAATACATCTTCTGCACAAATTTCAACATTATACCTATTACGGTTCAGAAAATAAGGCATTCTACATGCAAATCACGTCACTGTTGGCACACCCTTTAATTTTTACTATTTGTTATAGTGGCCATAGTAATACACCTCCTGTAAAAATTTGAAGATTCTACCTATTATCGTTCAAAACTTAGGCCATATACATGCAAATCACGTCACTATCGGAATACCTTTTAATTTTTAGGTTTATTACTTTATAATTGGTTATATAGCGAACTCAGTTTTAATTACTGGTTGTAAATTTCAAATGTATGCCTGCTAAAGTTAAAAAAATAAACACATATACGTAAATTACACATCTCTACCAGACCACCCCATAAGTTTTAGTATTTGTTGCTATAGCGGCAACAGCTATACATAATCTGTGAAAATTTCAAGAGTCTACCTATTACGGTTCCAGAGATAAAAGGCGCTGACAGACGGACAGACATTGTAGTAAAAACAATAGGGTTACGTTTTTACACTTTCTGTACGGAACCCTAAAAAAGGTCAAAAACTACAGTAATTATTTATAGAAAAATTTTCGAAAAAAATGTTCCAAAAATTTTTTGAATAAAATTTCAGAAAACATTTTCAAAAAAAAAAATTACATACAATGAAATTTATAGTCAAGCTTAAGTTCGTTTATATTCTCTCTAAGAAATAAATAATTAAATTACAAATTAGGTGATAATATTAAAGAAAAAGTAACTTTCATTGCTAAACGAAGGTTGGCTGAAGGAACAACAAGTATAAGGTGGTAAATATTAAAAGCAAAAATATTCAACAAGAGGGAATTTTAAATAGATGATGCTTACAACTAAAACACTACCCTAAGTAGATAAGATACAAGTAGTGCTGATGACGGACGTGGCTGTCTAGAAAATGTGCATTCCACTCGTGCTGGTGTCTAAAAATGTAATTTTCCCAATTTTTCTTTAATATTATCACCTAATTTGTAATTTAATTAATTCTTTCTTAGAGAGAATAAAAACGAACTTAAGCTTGATTATAAATTTCATTGTATGTAATTTTGTTATTTATAGAATTTTTAATGAAGTTCTTAAAAATGACAAATGGAATCACAAACAATTGAAAATTCTTCTTATTGACATTAAAAATTCTTTGTATACGACCTTCCTCTACTACTACTACTATTATTTATAATACTATTAAATATTTATTATACCTATAAACTTGTTTATGTTGAAGATAAAAACGATCTCTAGTACCAATTCCTGTTATTTATTTCAATACCAAAAACAATACTTTAAGTAAAAATTAAATCCCCAAGTAAGACATTTCCTGACAATTCAATAATTCTAAAATATTCTCTACTGCGTTCTACATATTTAGTTCAAATAAAAGAAAATTTCTCTAAACAAGCAAAAGATATAAATTAAATTTATGGTCTTGTCGAAGTCGCTTTGGTATTTAGTGCTAGAGCCACCTGTAGAACAGTTTCATATAGATTCACCCATGTCCTTTAATGCAACTACATATATAAAACATTTGTAATAAATATCATTATAAATGCAAATACCATCACTACACAGATACAGCTACACTCACACACACATGCACCAACTAGCATATACCTACTTACACCCTAACATAAATATAACAATATCTTTTTAATATAATGGATATATAACGATGCCACAAATAATCTCATAAAATTTTAATACATGGGGCAACAACAGCAGTATTTTTCCTATTTTTTAATACCTCCAATGACAACAGCAATAACACAAACAGTAAATGCTGCAAATACAAGAATAATACTTGTACAATAATAAATAAAATAAAATAAAATAAAATAAAATAAAAAACCTAATACTCCAGGGTTTTCCATTTCCATATCCAGCAACAACAAAAAAGTAATCATTTGTTGAAACTTGTTTTATGGCTGTTTGGCAGTTGTTATTGTAAGGGGAGCATAAAACAAAAGGTGGCATAATAAAAGCAATTGTGGTTGTTCAACTAGAGTATGGAAACGCCAGTGCACCTTGGGGTGATTTCATGAATTTTTTGGCAAAAAAAAACCCAAAAAGTTGTGTAATGTTTTTTAAATTTCAACTTTTTTTTTTTAAATCGAAACACAATTTTCAATAACTGAATACAAAAGTTATGTGTCACTGCCAAGTAACAAATTTTAAAAAGTTTGTCATTATTTAAAATAAAGTTTTATGTAATAAATTTTGAAATATGACAGTAATGACAAGAAGTCACTACACACTGACAAGTACTTTCTAAAGTTATGCCTAATTTGTGATGGGTGTAATCGTTCCTCATACACTGCTAGAAAAACCATCATTTCACTGATGTAATTTGACATTAATGCTATGACATAAATTGACATTAATAATAATTAATAGCATTAATGTCATAGCATTAATGTCAAATGTCTGACCCCGAGCCATTTGTCATCCTTTTTATATTAACCTTTAGAGCAGTTAATAATTTTGTCATCAATGGCTACGATTCTAATTCAGTCATCAACACAATGACCCACAGACATCCAATAAATGACAAATAGATATTAATTTAATGACAAAAATTCGTCACTGCAGTAACTAGCTGTAGTAATTTAAAGACAATGTTGTAACATTTTAAATAATTATCCAGAGATGGGTTACCCCATACTAAATAAATATAAGCCAAATCTTTATATCTGGTGTCATTACATATTGACAAGTACTTTTACGATAATCTCTTATTTTTTATGGGTGTATTCGTCCCTCCTACACTGATAGAAAAACAATAATAACACTTATGCAATTTCACATGATTACTATGGCAATTGTGTCCGTTTTTTATCTTGTGGCATTTGTCATGCTTGTGATATTAACCTTTAAATAAGTTAGTCATTTTGTGACCAAATGGCACAGACATCAAATAAATGAAAAATAAAGATCAATTAAATAACAAAAGTCATCACTGCAGTAACTATTCTTTGTCATTTAAAGACAATGTTGTAACATTCTAAATAATTATCCAGAGACGGGTAACTCTATACTAAATAAATATAATATAAATAATAAACCATATCTGAAGCACTATAAGAGTAAGAAGACGCCTTTACATCTGGTGTCATTACATAATGACAAGTACTTTTTATGATAATGCTAAATTTTTGATGGATGTATTCGTGCTTCCTACACTTATAGAAAAACCATAATAACACTGTTGCAATTTCACATCATTACTATGACAATTGTGTTCGTTTTTTACTCTGTGACACTTGTCATTGTTGTGATATTAACCTTTATATCAGTTGGTCATTTTGTCATCAATGACACAGACTTCAAATAAATGAAAACTCGAGATCAATTTAATCATAAAAGTTCGTCGCTGCTATTGTCAATTATCGTTATTACCATGCTATTGGTTATTACCAACCATTGTAATTTAATGATAAGTTGTCATCTATAGATTATTTATAAATATTTGATCTTCAATAAAAAAAGCAAGCACAAAATAAACCAAGTCAGGCAATTATTTCCTACTATTGCCATATTTTCTTTGAAAAGTAGTAGAGAGTAAAGAAGAAAGGTCTTGTTAAGGTTGAGAAAACGTCACGTTTTATAACAACTCCGTAATTGTAAGCTATGTTTATTTTTAGAACAGTGTTGCATCCCATCTGGTGTTAAGTAGGCGAATCAATTGATATATCAATTTTATAAATGAAACAATACGAGAGATTTGGATACAGATTTACATCTTGGCCTGGTTTTTCTCCTTAACCTGAAGGTGGTCTTACGACTGGATAAAACGAATGCATCTACCACTGCCCTGGTTGCGCCTAGCGACACAATAAGTAGGATATTTAGAACATAGCTGGCAGAATCATACTCATAACGCTTTTTTAGGAGTTGGAGACCATCTAAACTCCAGACACACAATTGGTGCGTCTGACAACATACAATTTACTCCCTTAAAGGGAAATGCTTGTCATGCTATCGATTTCCGTGTTACCAGGCGTTTGGACACGCGCTTATCTTCCAGTTTCAGGACCCAGCAAACCTAGGGGATTGGTATCGCCATTCACGTGAAGGTTTTAAAAGGCAACAAGACCATATTTTTACTTTTTTTTGAAAGAGAAGTAACACTCAGGGAAAGGAAAAGTTTAGAGTAGGGAAAAGCTTGATTTTTTCATCAACTTTATATATTTATTTTTAGAACAGAGCTGCAGCGGCTTTGGTGGCAAGTAGGCACATTAAGGAAATATGGTATCTTATTAGAACATATTATTTACTAGGTTCGTTATGCAATAGCGCCCATTCGACTAGACCTGTGTACCTATTGCAGAACAAGATTTACTGCTCCACCGTAGTGATTTTTGCCTTTAGGTTCACACAGTAGTTTTACCTCTAAAAATCTCTTTGAAATAATAATGTATCCTATGTTGGGATCAGAATGCTAAGGTACCTCCTATACCTCATATACATTTTAGGTGAGAAAGATTATAAATTTTAATAAAATAATTGTTTGTTTTTATTTCAAAATTTAAAACTTTTAAAATGTTCCAAAAATATTTATATCTACTTATAACTCCTATTTTGTAATTTTTTTTTTTAATAAATAATTGTAGCCCAAAGTGCAGCGACTGCACCGTTTATTTTAGTGGCTGGTGTCAGTAGTTGTTGCTGAGTGTACGTAGGTTTCAATTATGAAAAAACTTTGTGGTAAAATGGAAAATATGCTTGAATAGTGAAACTTTTTAAAGGGCGTTCAGTTCAAAAAGATCCGCGAAATTTTTTTTGTTGAACTTTCCAAATACTTTCCAAATACTGCTTAAAAAATATAGTTTAATATGAGAGGTTTTGTAGTTAAACCATTAACTTTAGCATTTGAAATCAGCACCAAGTCATTAGTTGAAACTACAGGGTGGGCCAAAAGAAACCAAGGGGTGTAAAAGTTTAATAACTTTTTTGTTTATTAACTTTTTTTTATTTTTTCTTTCAGATTATATAGACAACACTTGGAATTGTATTATTTAAACCAGAGATCAATTATTTTAACGCAAAGAGCATATCGCCGACATTATTGAAAATTTGATTATGAGTGATGAAGCTCATTTTCATTTGAATGGCTTTGTTAATAAGCAGAACTGTAGGTTCTGGGGTTCTGAAAATCCAAGAGCCATTCATCAACGCCAATTGCACCCCATCAGGTGTACAGTATGGTGTGGGATCACATCTGAAAATGTCATTGGGCCCTACTTCTTCGAGAATGAAGATGGAAGTGCTGTAACCGTAAATGGAGAGCGGTATCGGTTTATGATAGAAAATTTTTTACGTCCTGCTCTTGAAAACAGACCTGGTATGTGGTTTCAGCAGGACGGAGCCACTGCCCATACTGCCCGAGACACAATGGCACTTTTAAGACAAATTTTTGGAGAGCCCTTGGTTTCTTTTGGCCCACGCTGTATAAGGAAAGGACCCCTTATTAATTATACACTATATTTTAAACTCATTATTTGCACCCGGTAATGGGAACGATTAACTAAATTAATTAAATAAAATCATAGTGAAATCTAGAACTGACTGAACTGTGTTAATCCAGCGTTAAAGTTGTTCTTCAAAGTACAGGTAGTCGTGAGCTTGTTGACATAGAATTTTGACAACAAAAAACTTTGTAGAAAAAAGTTCATTAGATCATACTATCTAGGGTGCCAAATATATTTGCCAAAACGAGGTAACAAGTCCAGGAAATGTCTGATGCATAGGCTGTCTTTACTCCACGTAGAACTGCCTTATTGGAACAAAATTTCGTCCACTTATTTTTAGCAGAAAAAAAATGTTATCAAGTCGAATTATTGAGCAATAATAACAGTTAGTGCGCCATTTTCGAAGAAGTCTGATCCAGAAATGCCTCCAGCATAAAATCCGTACCAAACAGTGACACGTTGTGTATTTGAAGTGCAAAATATTATTTTATATTTCTTTGTCAGAAAGCAAAACCTGCCTATATTAGTGGGTCGATCTACTTGAAATTTTCAGTTCTTAGCACTTGGTAGCTAAAAAAGGTCAAATATGGAGTGTAATTTTTGATATTTCAGGTGGGCATAGCACTTCCATACAAAGTAGATATCTGTCATCGTGTTAAAATAGTTAGTAAGTAGAATTGTGTGCAAGTACCTTTCTTATTAATAATTAAAAAAAAAACTGACTGGATTGGAACAGTGGACGTGGTACTTCCCATCCAAACAAAATAAAAGTTTTTTTATTGTGCATATAAAAGAACTTTAATAGGCAGAATCTTGAAATCTGATCATAGTCTGGCAAAACTTTTTGAGTTAAAACAGTGGGCGTCTTTCCTTGCGTAAAAAGTAAAAAGTTACCTTCATGTACCTAGAGAACTAGAAGAGGTAGAGTTTTGAAATTTTGTTCTCTAAGAAATCAAACATTTTTTCTAGGGTTCCCAAATTAATATAGATCTATATTTTAGGTTCTTACCTCCCTACCCCACTCAAAAATTTAATTACATCTGAGCACAGCAATTAAAAATAAAAAAATACGAAATAACAATATACTACTCGCACATACCATCATTTTATTTATATGTTGATATTTCATCCTCAAGATATGCAACTCATTTGTATGCAGTAAAAATTAAACAGAGCACTTTAGAAGCGAATGGTTAAAATTGTTTAAACTTCATTTCTTTTAATCAAACTTTACTTTTATTATTTACTAGCTGTGCCCGCCATTTATTTTGCTCGGTTTTACTTTGAAAGTATTCCACACCAATTGAAAGACTCTTACTTTTATAGTGTTTCAGTTATAGTTTAAGTATTTTATTTATATAAAGGTACCCATCCCTCAATACAATTCTAAAATTTATAAAAAATTTTAAAAATTATTGTAAACCTCTGTAAGAGGTGTTTAAAATATTTTAATAACAATGTAATTCCACAAAGTAAAAATACAAATTTTTATCAACTGGCGCCATCTGTTGCGTAATAGTTTCCATAATATCCCACTTTCAAAAATAAAGAGTAGTGTGGTGAAAATGTAACCGTGTTGAAAATATCCCAGTTTTAAACCGAAAACCTTTAAACCAGAAATTGTGTTTTTCACTGCTTTTCTCCACTTTCTCTTGAAAATAAGAAATTTTTGTGGAAAAAAGTAACCTCTATTGGGATCAGCATACTAAGGTACCTTCTCACAAAATTTTGTTAAAATCCATCCAGTAGTTTTTACGTGATGGGAACACAAGCAATGAAGGACAGGCAGACAGACGGAAATGAGTTACTATTTTATTATATATATATATATATATATATATTATATATATATATATATATATATATATATATATATATATATATATATATATATATTATATATATATATATATTATATATATATATATATATATATAGATTTTCAAGAGTCTAACTATAACATTTCAGTAGATAGAGACGTGTGACAGACGGTCAGACATCGGAACGATATTAAAAGGGTTACGTGCTAAATTTTTAACATGCTATTATTTTTTTTAATTTATCCATCTTTATTTTTAATGCAAAATGCACTTAAATTGATTGTTATGAATAATTTCAAAATCTTAAAGATCGACATGTTTATTCCTATTTTTACTCTATTATTGTTCTTGTTGTTGAGAAAATGCTGTTTTTCTTGTCTACAATCTATATCTATACATATAATAAAACTGTCTGTTTGTGTTCGCATCAGCTAAAAACTACTGAATGAATATTAATAAAATTTTGTAAGAAGGTATCTAATAGTTCAGTTTCAAATTTAGTATACCAAGAGAAAATAAAGTAAAAGTGGTAAATATTTTAGCGATTTAAAAGAACTTCAAACTTGACAGCGAGATAAACACTATTATAAACACTATTTAAACACTATTTATAAAACTTTACAATAGTTTTCGAATTTTATATAAAGCCTTCGTTGCTGAGTAATTACCCAGGAATGGGTACCTCTATATAAAGTAAATATATAAACCATAACTGAGGCACTTACATAGTAATATTCTTAAAATTTGATGTCGATTACTTCATATCAAATAGAGAATTTAATTAAAATATATATTTAAATATTCATTATTATTTAAACAAGAACGCAAATTTACATTATCCGACTTATGCCTTAAACAAATAGACGACAGCAGCTACACAGCTACATGACTTCAAATTTCGTTGGCTACAATTGCCGACGGTTAGTCAGCTACTTAATGATATTAAACACACCAGCTACATCGTAAAATTTATATTTTAATTTCATAAAATAAAATAACTTTTTCAAAAAATAATAAATATTTCTCAAAAAACTTGGGATTATAACTGAATTTGTAAGTTTTAATTTTCTGACATTTTCTTCTGTTGAATAAAATAAAATTGTCGCATACAAAAATAGAAATTAGCTTAAGTTACTTACAGTCACAACCGAGATCGTGTAGCATGTAGCTTTGACGGCTTTAAAATAATCGCTTTCCTATAAACATTTGTATTGTATTTTTGACAGTTTGTAGTTGGTAGCTTGACGTTGCCTATGTGTTTAATGTACTACCATTAACATTCATATGCAGGTATTTAAGCCTGTGATTTTGAAGCGACTTATTATTATTAATTTACTTGCTGCTGTTGTCCTTGTGTTGGTTCATTTTGCTCTTATTTGCTTTCATTTTCGTTTTTTTTAATTATGTCCTTTAGCATATATAGAAATGTAAATCTTAAGCTGGTGATACTACTCAAGCAGGAGATGACAACTTTTATTTTCCATTCCTATTTTGACATATCAAAACCTTAATTTTGATCAAAACCTTAAATCAGCTGCCCAACATGCGACAGAAACCAGACGACCAGCTAGATACAATCAAATTTACTTTGTAGATGTCGAGCGGCTCTTGGCTGAGAAAAGAAAAATTAGAAGAGAGTGGCAAGCACACAGATCTCCTCAACTCAAATCTAGACTTAAAGATTGCACGAAACGACTAAGACAGCTGCTAGAATCTCGAAGAGTAGCATCTCTGAAAAATTACTTGGAAGACCTCGATGCAAACTGCTCAATCAGATTATTCATTATGGCGTGCATGTAGGAACCTTAAAAGACCGGTCGTACGTAAGCCTCCCTTGCGAACTTCTTGTGGAGACCTGGGCAAGGAATGATACCGAAAAAGGCAATTTGTTTGTTGGACATTTGAAGAAGGTTTTCACCCCAAATGTAATGTACTCATATAGCTGAGTTACCGTCAGTAGAGACTAGTGCCGTAGTACCCCTAAGATTTGAATTTCGCGATATTGAAAGGGCAATAGCAGATTTAAACACCAAAAAAAGCCCCTGGCGTTGATAAAACAAGTAACAAGATGTTAGTTGAGTTGCCCCGTATAGGTCGCAGAATTATTCTGTTTGTTTTTAATGCCATCTTACGTCTTGAGTACTTTCCCACAGAGTGGAAGGTCTCTTTGATAACTATGATTCCTAAACCAGGAAAAGACCACACAAAAGTAGAATCATACAGACCTATAAGCCTTTTATCAAACGTGTCAAAGTTGTTTGAGAGAATATTAATAACTAAGCTGAATCCAATTCTTAGCGCGAAAGGATGCATTCCGAACCATCAATTCGGCTTCAGAAAACAACATAGTACGATCCAACAAACACACAGATTAGTAAATGTAATTAAAACGACCTTTGAAGAAAAAAAATACTGTTCTGCGCTCTTTATCGACGTTTCTCAAGCATTCGATAAGGTTTGGCACGAAGGCCTAATATTTAAACTAAAGCTGAACTTGCCCGAAAACTTGTATAAGCTCTTAAAAGATTATTTAACGAATCGCAAGTTTTTATTAAAAGAAGGTGACTTTTTAAGCTCGCCACAGCTCATTGAAGCCGGAGTTCCCCAAGGTAGTATTTTGGGACCAATTTTATATTTACTGTACACATCGGATATGCCAATTAGCACCCTAGTCCACACATCAACTTTTGCAGATGACACAGCTTTTTTAAGTATTCATGAAAGTGCCCAAGAAGCATCACAACTTTTACAAGACCACATACTCAATTTGGAAAAATGGCTAGAAAAATGGAGAATAAAAGTGAATGAACAAAAATGCACTCACATAACTTTCACACTGCGCAGGGACTCATGCCCTCCTATTCGCATAAATAACCAAATGATACCACAGCTTTTAGACGTTAAATACCTGGGTTTACATCTTGACCGTCGCCTTACTTGGAAAAGCCACATTGACTTCAAGTTAACACAAATGAAACTAAAAGCAGTACAACTAAATTGGCTTATTGGCAGAAACTCCACCCTGAGCTTAGATTGTAAACTTCTACTGTACAAGTCGGTCCTCAAACCAATTTGGTGTTATGGGATTCAGTTATGGGGCACTGCCTCAGCTAGTAATGTAGAAAAAATTCAAAGGCGCCAAAATAAGATTTTACGTATTATTACATGCTCCCTGGTATATAAAAAATTCGAACATCCTCAAAGACCTAAACATGCCATCAGTTAAAGCAGAAATAGCGAAACATGCAGTCACATATCTAAAGAGGCTTGAATCTCATCCAAACCCTTTGGCGCGTAACATGCTGAATGAACATGGTTACATTCGACTAAAAAGAAGAGATAGTGCTTTTCTTGGCCGTACATTAGAGGGATGACCCGCAAATGATTTCGAAATCCGTGAAACAAACATTATTTTTGTCTAGCACTGGCTGGACTTAAAAAGAATATTTTATTTTAGACTTAAGATACGAGTAATTATTGTTAGTTCAAAAATTATTGAAGATACAATAAATAAATTATGAAAAAAAAAAAAAAAAAAAAAAAAAAAAAAATTTTGACATATCATAACATATTTATAGGGTGTATTTTTAGTTATTAATTTTTTGATTATTAATTGAGAAAAAAACTAAAATCTTTTTAAAAGTTGCAAACACTAGAACAAAGAAAACCCCATCTCTAACAAGAGAACTGATTATGCTCGTATTCATTGGACGTGAAAATCGGTATATTTATTTATTCAAATGCTAGAGCTTCTAAGCAGGTTTATAATAACGAGTGATTTTTTAAGAGCTTTAGAACTTTTTTTAAAAAAAAAAACGCATAAAATTTGCAAAATCTCATCGGTTCTTTATTTGAAACGTTAGATTGGTCCATGACATTTACTTTTTGAAGATAATTTCATTTAAATGTTGACCGCGGCTGCGTCTTAGGTGGTCCATTCGGTGGTCCAATTTTGGGCAACTTTTTCGAGCATTTCGGCCGGAATAGCCCGAATTTCTTCGGAAATGTTGTCTTCCAAAGCTGGAATAGTTGCTGGCTTATTTCTGTAGACTTTAGACTTGACGTAGCTCCACAAAAAATAGTCTAAAGGCGTCAGATCGCATGATCTTGGTGGCCAACTTACCGGTCCATTTCTTGAGATGAATTGTTCTCCGAAGTTTTCCCTCAAAATGGCCATAGAATCGCGAGCTGTGTGGCATGTAGCGCCATCTTGTTGAAACCACATGTCAACCAAGTTCAGTTGTTCCATTTTTGGCAACAAAAAGTTTGTTAGCATCGAACGATAGCGATCGCCATTCACCGTAACGTTGCGTCCAACAGCATCTTTGAAAAAATACGGTCCAATGATTCCACCAGCGTACAAACCACACCAAACAGTGCATTTTTCGGGATGCATGGGCAGTTCTTGAACGGCTTCTGGTTGCTCTTCACTCCAAATGCGGCAATTTTGCTTATTTACGTAGCCATTCAACCAGAAATGAGCCTCATCGCTGAACAAAATTTGTCACATTTGAACATTTCGAACCGAACACTGATTTTGGTAATAAAATTCAATGATTTGCAAGCGTTGCTCGTTAGTAAGTCTATTCATGATGAAATGTCAAACCATACTGAGCATCTTTCTCTTTGGCACCATGTCTGAAATCTCACGTGATCTGTCAAATACTAATGCATGAAAATCCTAACCTCAAAAAAATCACCCATTAGTAAAAGTTTCGATTCTGTTTCTTTCCAACCTGCGAAATATTTTTGTGACTTTTAAAAAATTTTTCTTTGTAAATATCCGTCGACATCCTTGTGGTTTTGATAGATACGAAATTTGTCTCTCAGCATGTGACTAAAGATGAAGAGGTGACTATGTATGACGAGAGTCAATGAGCGCTGAAGAGTTTGAAGGACCTTGATGTAGAGTTGGACACGCATAATTTAAGACTATGTTGGGTACCTAGTTATTCCTCGCGGGGTGTAATGAGACCACATTATAG
This sequence comes from Phasia obesa, assembly GCA_949628195.1. Classification (NCBI taxonomy): domain Eukaryota; kingdom Metazoa; phylum Arthropoda; class Insecta; order Diptera; family Tachinidae; genus Phasia; species Phasia obesa. The sequence goes on from OX451218.1 coordinate 86,770,029, forward strand.
GATAATGACACTAAGTACATATTGTGCGAGGACGAGGAAGAACTAAAAGGTGTAGAGCATGCACATCTACACATATAATAAAATAGTCAAATAGTAAAAAAAATTGTAAGGAGGCACCTTAGTATACTGATTCAAATAATCCAAGAGAAAGTTGAAAAAAACAATAAAAGTACGCAGTTATTTTTAGTAAGGATGAGACCCTTTATATAAAGTAAATACATAAACCATAACTAAAGCACTAATCGATATGCATAGTTTAAGGCGCCAGTTATTTTAGTAGGGATGAGAACCTTTATATAAAGTAAAGTAAGGGTCTTTTCTGTAAATTGCTTTCAAAGCAAAATCGAATAAAATATTGCAAGAACGCTGACGAAGTAGCGGGCACAGCTAGTATTTAATATAAAAAAAAGATAATAAAGCCTATTTAAAGGGATATTTTTCTATAAGAAGGGAAGGGAATCACATTGAATTTGCGAGTGGAAATGATTTACTAGCAAGATCTTTCCTCATCAAACCAAAAACTTTATAAAATGACTACTTCTCGTGTGTTACAGCTCGGGCTCTTTTGTTTATTTCTATTTCATATTGTCTGGCACATACTTTTAGGAGCTAGACAAAGTTTTTTTATAAGTTACTTCAAGGAGATTTTATTCAGATCTAGATATTACTGCATTTATTTCGGATATATATTCTATATATATATATAGATAGTATATTCTGAATAAATAGACATATGCAGCAGAAAGATTAATACAAAGAAAAACTGTGTAGTAGTAAGTCTACCATAACACTTACTACTTACTACACATCGAATGCACGTATTATTATCTACAAATTTAACTATATTGAATCAGTCTCGGCAGCCATCTGTACCTTAGTTTTTTTTTTTCATGAAAATTCGAAATAACTGAACCATTTAATATGCTCGTAGCCTTAACTAATTCGACCCCTTAAAACTCTCCTAGATTTGAACGATGATCCCCAAAGTAACTGTCAACTTCACTTTTGGATCTACATTGAATTTTATTTCGCGCTGGTTGACAAGTGTTTAATCGTTGACAAGTGTTTAATGACAAGACAAAATTAGTTTTTTGTTTTTTCTTTTCAAATAGCAAAGGTTCTCTTAACCGTTTGATTGGTCAATCTTCATAGAATTTTGACAATGATATTTTGACGTTTTTAGGCAGATTATTAGTTTTTAAGTTGTTGTAAAGACTCCTACTGTTAAATATTACTAGATTCTGTTTTATTACATTTTATTGAATTTATAATATTTATTGATTATCAAGATTAAGGACTGACATTTCGATGAAGCCTATTTTTAGTTGTTATAAACTATTAAGCATACTTTACGGCGGACTATTTGCTACAATAACAAGTACAAACAAAAGTTGTTTTATACAACCAAACTAGATAAGTTCAAAATAATAATGGAAGTAAATTAGCAATTCAATGTATAAAAGGGAATTTAAACCATTTCAGTATTTGAATTGCAGAAGATAAATTACATTTTCCACAGCATATACGTTGGCGTTATTGTTTTAAGCAGAACTTTATTGTTTTCTCGAAAGAAATAATTTAAATATGTTGATCTACTCAACAATTTAATAAATTAAAAATTTTAAATATTTATAAAATTTTGATAATTAATAAATTATATTTTATTATAAACATGTAATTTATCTGTTGGAGGAAAAGATACCTCCTGTGCGTATTTATTATCAGGAAAGTTTTCTTTTTATTTAAGTTTTAAGTTTTTTCTTTTCCCTGTCACAATAAATTTTATTTAAACATTTTATAGGACTTCGCACAGCCGTTTAATGACTTTTTATTTTGGAAATAATTAAGTAGCTCATGAACCACTTAAGATATCTGAATGAAATATTTCAAAGATGGTCGTTTCCCTAGAAAGTAGTTATAGGGTTATGGGTTAGATCTCAAATTTGGGTACCTCTGGCATATATACATTTATTATGAAAGACACCATTTATAAATAGTACCTATGATGAAAAGTATTTATTTGCGAAATAAAACTTTTATAAAAACTGCTATTTGCAGAAACTAACTTAAATAAATGCACCTTTTTAATTTAATTTTCACAAAAATTACGTTTTATAAATAGTAAATTTTACTTAATATAATTTAAATAAATCAGTCAAGTACGCTTCAGACTTACACACGTAGGATTTCGTACTATGTTCAGTACACCTTTAAAAACACATGTTGTTTATTTTTTTCACGCCTTCTGGGGCACCCTATAATTTTAATACTCGAGCGTAGTACTAAATACCCTGTGTACATATCAAGTGTCTGCCTATTACGTTGATAAGAGAAGGCCAATTACTCAAATTCGCGTCATCTAGGGAACACCCGTTTTTTTTATTACCTTTTAGCCTTTTAGTGTGCAAATTTAAGGACTTTCTATAAAAGTATCAGAAGCCTATCTAGTGCAGTTCAAAAAATAAGGCAATATAAGTGAAAAACATGTTATTGTGGAACACTCTTTTATTGTTATAGCGAAGATTGCAACACATCTACTGTAAGAATATTAAGAGTCTAGCTATTACAGTTCAAAAATAAGGCCATATACGTCCAAATCATGTCACTGTCGGAACATCTTTTAACTTTACTATCTGTTAAGCGGCCTTGGCAGTTCTCTTTTAATGAATATTTCAAGAGTCTACCTATTACGATTCATAAATAAGGCAATACACGTGAAAAACATGTCCCTGTCGGAACACCCTTTTATTTTTAGTACTTATCATAGCGGCCATGGAAATATATCTTCTGTACAAATTCCAAGATTTTACCTATTACGGTCCAAAAAATAAGGCTATATACTTACAAATCACGACGCTGTCGTAATACCCTTTAATTCTTGCTATTTGTTATACAGGCCATATTAATTCACTTTCTGGAATACTTTCAAGAGTCTACCTATTAAAGTTTAAAAATTAGGCCATATAAATGAAAATCATGCACTGCCGGAAAGCCCTTCAATTTAAAAGTTAGGCCACATACAGGTAAATCACGTCAATATCGGAAAATCATTTAATTTTTAGTTTTAATTTTGTATACTTGTTAATAAAGCGAACATAGTTTTAATTACTGTCTGCACATTTTAAGTGATTGCCTACTACAGCTCAGGAAATAAAGACATAAACACAAATAACACGTCACCTTCGGAACACCCTATAAGTTTAGTATTTTTTGCTATAGCGGCCACAGTTATAAAATTTCTGTGAAAATTTCAATGTACTAACTATTATGGTTCAAAACTTAGGCAATATACATGCAAACCACGTCACTATCGGTACACCCTTTCATTTTCAGGTTTATTTTTTTATAATTCTTTATATAGCGAACTAAGTTTTAATTACTGTTTGTAAATTTTAAGTGTATGCCTCCTAAAGTTCAAGTAATAAACACATATATGTGAATAACACGGTTCTATAGGAACACACTATAACTTTTGGTATTTTTTACTACAGCAGCCACAGTTATACATTTTTTGCGGAGATTTGAAGAGTCTAGCTATTACGGTTCCAAAAATAAAAGGCGGTGACAGACAGACGGACAGACATTATAGCGAAAACCATATAGTTATGTTTTAACCCTATGGGTACGGAACCCTAAAAAAGTAGTTTTTACAAAACAATACTTTAAAAAAATATATTTTGTGAAAAGTATCTTTTATTAAAAGCATAAATTATAAAAAATTACTTTCCAAAAAGGCTAGTATGTATAAAAAGTACTTTAGTATAAAAAATACTTTTTATTTAATGTACCTTATATAAAAAACCATTAACCAATGTACCTTATATAAAAAACCATCAAATGCCTTTCATAAATAGCATCAACTATAAAAAATATCTTTCATGAAAAGTAAATTTTAAATAAGTACATTACGTAAAAAATATATTTTATAAAAATTACATTCATAAAAAATATATTTGATTAAAAGTACCTCTCATAATAAGTGTAATTACAAAAACTATTTTCAGTAAAAAAAACTTTGATAAAATAATTTTTTTCAAAAAATTCAATTCATGAAAAGTACCTGAAAAGAACGTAATATTCAGAAAAAAATACATTTTCTAAAAACTACCTTTTCTAAAAAATACATTTTCTAAAAACTACCTTTTATAAAAAGTACCTTTTCTAAAAAATACATTTTCTAAAACCTACCTTTTATAAAAAGTATCTTTAATAAAAAAGTATCTTTTATAAAAAGTACCTTTTATAAAAAGTACCTTTTATAAAATATACGTTTTATAAAAAGTACTTTTCATAAAAGTACTTTTATAAAAGTACCTTTTGTAAAGAAAGTATCTTTTACAAAAGTACCTTTATTTTATTTGTGAGGATCTGTCACAAAACCTTTTATAATAAAAAAACAGTCTGGTAATCTCTATAATCTTTTGCTAAATTCGGACTTAATATCTGAATTAGGAAAAAAATTTAAACCAATAAACTTAAATATGATAAGAATTCCCTGTGATGTGATGGAGAATGGTTTAATAGGATTGTTTTTCCTCCATATTTAAGTAGTTTACTTAAGGGAGTAGTGTTTGATTGTGTACGAATATGCATAAAAAAAGACTGATGGTGTAAAAACTTTTATTTTTAACTCTATTATATTCCACTGTTGAAATGGGATGAAGGGATGGGGATTAAAAATGTAGTTTTATTACCAAGCGATTTGCTTACTTAACAAGTATGACCTTAAGGCCAGCATCATCAGTATTATTATTTCTCTAAGTTTTTCTTGTGTATTTGATTGTAGTTTTTTCTTTTTTACTTTCCCTTTCGTTGTTCGTTTGTTTGCATTTGTGTTGGAATAATTAATTTAGTCGTTTTGTTGACTATATTGTGGGATATTTTTACTTTTCATTTTATTTTATTGCAAATGTTTTGTTTTTATCTTGATATGCCAGTGGCGTCGAATTTATGTTATTTACTCATTTTAGTAATAAATTTCCGTACCTTCAAATTAATATACAGTAGTGGTCAAAGTAATTGGAACAGAGATTACGTGCATATTAAATAGTTTCACGAGGAAGCTCATCTAATTGGTGTGCTCATAAGCTCATGAGCATGTGGTCATACCAGAACACAAACTAGCTTACTCAGCACATGTCTACTCATGCCACACTATTAGTGAGCAAACCTCTGTTCGTATCATAAACGCAATGAGATGACCGAGTAAAACGAACTTTCAATACTAGTGAGTGTCGTGTTTACTCGTCTTATGTTCGAAATACTCAGTGTGTTTTGTTTAGTAGTTGTGATAACATTTTCTTAAGGCTTAGGCGGGTTTGTTTCCACTAGTTATTTCCTTGGTTTTTGTATATCTAAAGAAATTACCAACTTAAATTGAACGTAAGTAATGTTGTTAAAAAATTCAATGTTTGAAACAGTCTAGTGCACTACCACCAATTAGTTCATCGAGGCAACAAGATTTACAATTTTTGTAAAAAATTCAAGAGTCTAGATTTTACGGTTCTGACAGACAGACAGCCAAACAGACGTACAGACATTGTAGCGAAAACAATAGGGTACCGCTTTTACCTTTTGGGTACGAAACCCTAAAAAATGTGATAACGAAACTTTAAATAAAAAAATTGACTTTATTTGCAAATGTTTTCACCGCCACTGTTTATGGCAATGCTTTTTTCGAACTTTTAGGAAACTGTGTTAAAGCAAATCAAATTAAACCTGTGCATTAATAAGATTTACTATCAATCCCCAGATCATTAGCGGCTAATGCATCATCTAAAAATTAACTTTTATACTTTTGCTAGTTTTAGTCGGTAAGTAGGATGGATGGTCCCCTGTGGATATCAGCAGTTATATTTAACTTTTATGTTGGCGTAACACACAAACAAGCCAACTTTGATGTAAGAGAACACATTTTATTCTTAACACACACACACACACACACACACTTGTGTGTATAACTTTAGGAAGCTATTAAGTTTAGTACTGAAACTAAACCTTTTAATGTTACGAGGGTGAGTCGAGATGTCTGTAAAATATAATGTAAGCAGCTCTTAGTTATTTAAACAAAGTAGGTTTCTGAGGCGTATGGAAAGCGGATCAGGGCAATCAAATGGCTTTAACGACTTTAAAAATAACTCAGTCATATTAGAACCCATTTTGAAATTTTTATTTGAAAGGCTATGCGTACATTTATTTATAAAAAAAAATTCATATGTAATTTTCAAAATTAAAAGGTGACCCCATACAACATACATGTATTTAATGTGTCTTTTGAACAGTAAAGGGCACCAATACAAAATTTGAATGAAGTGCTTTTAACTATAGCTTTTAATATCTAAATATTTAGAAGCAAAATAAACTTAATAATTAAAGGGTGTCCATATAAATTACATAATTTAATTTATATGGTTCTCAGTTTATAATTGTTATAGACAATTATTTTAAAATTAGATACAATGTGTATCACTATATTTCTTATAACAAGAATATAATTTCAAATTAGAAATTATAGGGTGTCGCCTAAGGTGATGTTATTTTGTGTATATAACCTTATTTTTTGTTAAACGTTATAGACACACGCTTGGTATTTGCACAAGACATTTATTATCTGTCCGCTATAGCAACCAGTATCAAACTTATAATTAAACGGTGTCTCCAGAGTTTTTAGCTTTAATTATGTTAAATGTACCCTTATCTTTTGAATCGTTATAGATAGAGACTTGAAATATTGACAATGCTGATATTACTATGTTCCCAATAGCTAGTACAGAAATAAATAATAACAGGCCTTGAAATTTACATAGAATGTGCATTGATGTAGGCGCTATAAAAACATGTTTTATAAATTAAAGGGTGTCGTCATAGGTGATGTTAGTTCACGCATGTGTTGATACTAACTTTTGAACTTACAGAGACTTGAAATTTAAAAGGTCTATATATTATTTCTGTATCAGCAATAACCAGAAGTGTAGAAGTTAAAGGGTCTGCCCATAGTTTAATTTATTTGACAGATATTACCTTATCTTTTGAACTATTATAGATAAATTAAAAATTACGCAGTATATGTATTTCTCTGTCCGCTATAAAAACAAGTATAAATATTTAAAAATATTTATTAACTAAAGAGTGTCCCCATGGGTGACTTTATTTGACGTTAAAACACTTTAAAAATAATTGCCAGTTTAGTATGCTTTGCTTATGGTATTACTATAAACTAATTATTATGTTGCATATAGCTTATCTTTTGACCCATAACAGGCAGATGCCTAAAATTCACATAGTCTTTTATGCCCTCTAGAAAAAAAATTACACAAAACATAAAATTTGCTATTAAGGGGTGAGCCATATTATAAGTGATTTTGTCGTATAGTTTATTTTTAATTAACGTATACAGATAACTTGCTTTTAGATATTTATTTTGATATAAAGAAGCTTTTTTGTCAGATTTTTTTGAAATGGAAAAAACAGTTTTTATCGACTAACATTTCACTTTGAAGGATTTTTTTATAATTTTTGTAAGGGGATACCGAAGCAGACCACTAACTTCATGGGTCTCTTTTCGGCACCCTTCATTCCTCAATGATTTCTGGTAGCCGACTGGAAATTTACAAATACCTAACATTCATTAAGTCTCGTACAGTCACTACACTTTTTCTCTCGACTGTATTGATTTCAGACTGGCGACTGATACATGTCGACATTCTTCCTCATCACAGAGTCTATCTCCATATAACATGTGTCTGCCCATGCATGGTCCAAAGCCCTTCTTATGTTAGCCTTTTTTAAAGCACAGTATGCAAGTATTGTCTTAACGTGATTTTTAACTTGACAGATAATACTTTTGAGAGTCCGAGACTAACGCAGTTAACCATTTGTAGGCACCCAGATTATATCCCAGCTCCTTCTTGGTCATCCTGCCAAATGGTAGTGAAATATTACAGAGTCTTTGGTGGGAATCGAACCCACAACATAATGCCTAATAGACCACCGACTCATCCTACTTTGAATGATAAAATCCAAAGAAAAGCAAAGAAGAGGTATACGATTTCTAACATATGGGTAACTCCATGTCAAATCAACCAAAAAATTGTTTTGAAATTTTCAGCGATAGAATTCTTTTTTAAATCACATTTGGCATCAGAAAGTCAAAGATTATCAATAATAAAAGTTTTAATAAAATCGGGAGTGGGATTTTATTGAAACTTTTGTTAGTCCCTAATTACATTAAGCAACTTTTGTCGCTGCAATCCTTCTCGTTTCTTCTTTAATATTGCATTTGTGTTTATATGATGCAATTTTTATTGCAGCAATTTGTATGGATGTATACATTTGTTTACATTTTAAACTTCAAAATTAAAATACGAATGAGTGGACAAAACGAATTTCAAGAGTTTAGGCATACGTGTACTCTTTTCAATTCCTCTCTCCCCTCTCGCCTACTAATGAGGAATTGCAGCGACAAAAGTTGCATAATGTAACCCGGCACTTATTCTTATTATTTGACTTTTTGAAGCCAAATATAATTTTAAAAAAATTCTATCTCTTACAGTTTTTTAGCTATACAGTTATCAAAATGGGAATTATCGCTTTTCTGCGTATGCGCTCGAGAATTAAATATATTCTTATTCCAGTTCTATAAACCCAAGGAGGTTGAGTAATAGCTCATTTTAAAGGGGATTTCATACCCTCTAATTTGATAGCAATCATGAAAAAAACAATTTTTTAACATTTTTTTTTTATATTTAAGAAAAATTTTTATAAAAATCTTTGATATAGTGCCTTTTATTTTTTGTAAACTATATGAGATAAAATTTTTTTAAATTATATTTGGATTCAGAGAGTCAAGAAATATAAACAGAAAAAGTTTGTATAAAATCTGCAGTAGTCATTTTGAGTGCCCTGATGATTTGACGTGGAATTGCCCATATGTATCAGAGTAGATAATCTATCTAGCATTTTGTAAATAAATTTAAACGTTCGGTTATCGCACTTACTTTTCAAATTCTCGATATAGTTTTGATTGACCGATCGGGCATGGTGTTTAAATTTTTCCCAAAAACTTAAGTATCGGGTGGTTAAATTTTAAGGTTCGATGTTGAATGTGAACCTGCATTTAATTTGGCATTTCTTCAATCTTTTGCGCGACAAATTCAATGGCCGTGTTATCTCACGTGGTGGGGCGCCAAAATCATGTGATTTGACACCGTTGGGGTTATTTGAAATAAAAAGTGTACGTCGATAAGTCAGCAACAATTCAAGAGCTAAAGGATGAGATAATTCGGCACATGAATGGCATAGAACCTCAACCAAATGGCCGCCGCGTTCTCGGCGATACACCTCCATCCGATACTCCAAATATTCGTTGTCGCTGCGGCATTTTTTGTCGCTATTTTGTTCCATACATAATTCAACCATACCAGTATTATCAAAATAAAAAAAATGACAATAGTTTCCTAAATAATTTGTGTTTTATTCGAAATCAACATCGGCCCTTAAATTTTAACCACTCATTGTAAAAAAAAAAATGCGATTTCTTGCCACTCATTGGCGATTCAAGTAGGTTGTTGTTGACAAATCCAAATTCAGAGTTGCGCAACTACCAGGTCTGCTGTGCTTTGGCGTCATGAAAACCTACTGCTTTTGTCTTGTTTTTGCAGAAAACAAAACTTTTATTAAGAGGAGCTGTAGTAACACAACTTACATTTTTAGTATATTTTTTTATACGATTTTTGTACTGCCTTTAAATTGACGCTGTAATATTACTCCTCCCCAGTAAACATAATCTGCCAAAATGTTTGATTTATAGTCAAAATGTTTGGTTACTTCTTGAATGAGCTCTTTGGAATGCTTAATAGCATATTTCACACATAATATCATTGATACCCTTTCTTGATGCCACTAAAAATTCGTCGAGATATCGCACTCAGTTTTATTAATTTTGTTTTTATACAACACAATCTGCGGAGTTTTTTTACTTGTCCGCAGAAAACATCCAGAGTTTTTGGCGGAAATCGAACCCGCAAACCTCAAACTGATAGACTAGCGCACTGCCAATCGTTCTATAGAAGAACTCAAGCAATTTTAACATCTCCAAAACCTGATATCGTTTTAGCACTTATGTTTGCTGTACACAACTGACTTTTTTTTACTTTTTTAATTAAACTTTTCTATTCGATTTTAATTAAGTGATTTATTTGCACCTAAGCAACTAGTTTTTTCTATTTTGTTTTAATTTTGTTTAAACAAAGCCTGAAGAGGCAAAAAAACTTTTCTTTTTTCTTATGAATTTTTATGTTGGTTATATTTACTTCGTTGGTTGGATTTAATTTCCGGTTTTCTAACGATATACTTTTTTTTCCTGCCTTCACTGTCTTTATGACGCCTTCATTGATGCGTGTTAAAAACAGGCGCAAACAAATTATATTAAGTTGTAGTTATAAGTGTTGTAGCAGGTTTCTTTCTCAGCTCAATTACCTTAAGTTTATTACACAAATTTTCTACATCATTTATAGTCTTGTCCCATGCCAAAACCAACAACCAACACCGAAATAGAGCAGAATAACAAAAGAGCAATAACTATGCGTGTCTAAAAACGTCTTTAAGGCTTAATGTTAAAAAGCTTTTCTTTTATGCTCTTTTCTGGTAAAAAGTTTTTGAGGGGGTGTAAATGAGAGGGATAAAAAGTAAATAACAACGGCCAGGTATTTGTCGGCCTTAAATAACAAACCTACTGTACCATCGTCCAACATTTATCATAAATAAGGTGATTAATTTAGGAATATTTTTCCATTGCTTTTAAGGTAGTTAACAACACCTATTTTTAACCGACTTCAAAAAAGAAGGAGGTTATCAACTCGTCTGAATGTTGCTTTTTTGGTGAAGTATTTTGACCAATATAGGCCTATCTTTTGAACCTTCATAGACAAAACCTTGAAAAAAAAACCTTGACAGAATGTCGATTACTAAGACTGTTATAATAAAAAGTATAAATTTCCAAAATTATAAATTAAAGGGTGCGCCATTAGTTCACTTAATTTGATGTATATGGCCATACTTTTTAACAGTTGTACACAGACCGCTGAAATTTACAAAGAACCTTTATTGCTAAGTCCGCTATAACAAAAAGTATAAAACTTGATTTTGGAAATAAAAGGGTGTCCCAATAGCTAATGTAATTTTATGTAAAAGGCCACTTTTGAACTGTTATAGACAGACAGCTGAAATTTACAAGGAACCTGTATTGCATAGTCCTCTATAACAAGTATACAAATTGAATTTACCATTGAAGGGTGTGCCCATAAATGATGTAATTTAACCTATATGGCGCTATCTTTTGAACCGTTAGAGACAAACACTTGAAAATTAGCCAGAATATCCACTACTTTATCTGGCATAATAACAAGTATAAATATTTGGAATTATAAATTATAGGGTGTCCCAATAGTGCATGTAATTTGATGAATATCACCAAACTTTTGAACCGTTATAGACAGACAGTTGAAATTTAGAAAGAATCTTTGTGGCTAAGTCCTCTATAACAACAGGACTCTAATTTAAAATTATAAATTAAAGGGTGCGCCATTAGTTCACTTAATTTGATGTATATGGCCATACTTTTTAACAGTTGTACACAGAACGCTGAAATTTACAAAGAACACCTATTGCTAAGTCCGCTATAACAAAAAGTATAAAACTTGATTTTGGAAATAAAAGGGTGTCCCAATAGCTAATGTAATTTTATGTAAAAGGCCACTTTTGAACTGTTATAGACAGACAGCTGAAATTTACAAGGAACCTGTATTGCATAGTCCTCTATAACAAGTATACAAATTGAATTTAGCATTAAAGGGTGTGCCCATAAATGTTGTAATTTGACCTATATGGCCCTATCTTTTGAACCGTTATAGACAAACACTAGAAAATTAGCCAGAATGTCCACTACTTTATCTGGCATAATAACAAGTATAAATATTTGGAATTATAAATTATAGGGTGTCCCAATAGTGCATGTAATTTGATGAATATGACCAAACTTTTGAACCGTTGACAGTTGAAATTTAGAAAGAATCTTTGTGGCCAAGTCCTCTATAACAACAGGACTCTAATTTAAAATTATAAATTAAAGGGTGTCCCAATAGGTGATTTAATTTGATCTATGTGTCCCTATCTTTGAAACTGTTATAGACAGTGGCTTGAATGGTGTCCCAATAAAATACGGATGCTGGTGAAAATAGCTTAACTTTTGAAGAGTAATAGGGAGAGGCTTAACATTCACATAGTCCTTAATTTATCACGCTAATTTGCGCGCATCTTTTATTTGGTTTAAATCTAATTCTTACAGATTACTTCTTACATTTTTATTTTAGAATTGGTGCCGATCTATCTATTTTGAAGTCGCTTTTTTTGCAAGAATTATAGTATACATTACAGTTGAAGAGTAAATAAACAAACAGACGATACAACAGAAAGGAAAATACAACACATCATCTTTATATTTCATCCTAAAGGTATGCAACTAATTTGCCTGCAACAAAAATTCAAAAGGTCTGAATTGCTATTAGATTTTTCCAACTATAGTTTTATCAGTTAAACTATTAACATTATTTTAATTATTTGCTGTTATAGCAGCCATAGTAATTTTCCTTCAATAGTCTAGTATGGTTCAAGAAATAGAGGCCTAAATATAGGTTTCTGTCCTGTTGATTAGCGTTCCTAAAATTTATACACCTAAATTTTATAAAAAAAAAAAAAGATTTCAGTTACGTTGTTTTTTTTATTACTGCGAAAGGAGTATTTTAAAGGAAATTTACATCAACTGCGGCAATGATTTCAGTAGACATTGGATTGCATTAACATATCGAGCGACTCAAATTTGGCAAACTGCGAACGACGAAATGGGTGCAATTTTAAATTTCACTTTTTATAATGATTTGCCTTTAATATCTTAAAATATAAAAGAGAAAAAAAAATAAATTCCCCAAATAATGGGGCACCCATTATAGTCTGGGTATTTAGAAACAGGAAGTCTATTAAATCGGTTAAACGTCTTTGTTACTAAATTAAATTGAAATATGATTTGTCATTGTATTGAAACATACAATAAACATATAATATAATAATGTAACGAAACCTGCATTAATTTGATAAAGCAAACCGCCCATATTGCACAACCCTTTACAACCATTTATACATTTAAGTATGTTTTTTATGTATTTACTTTCAACTGCCCTATTACCTGTAATCAAATCTTGCAAGTTAATTTGAACCACATCCTATTAATATGTAAAATGAAAAATCATTATTAGAAACCTTGGACGGAGCCACGTTCAATCTAAACACATATAATAAAATAGTAACTCATTTCCGTCTAACTGGCTGCTTTTATTTGTATTCTCATCACGTAAAAACTACAAGATGGATTTTAACAAAATTTTGTGAGGAGGCACCTTAGCATCCTGGTTCCAATATAGAATACTTTTTTCTGCAAAGATATCTCATTTTCAAGAGAAAGTGAAGAAAAAGCAGTGAAAAACGCAATTTCCTGTTTAAAGATATTGAAATATTCGGTTTAAAACTGAGATATTTTAAAAACTATTGCGCAACATTAGGCGTCAATTGAATAAAATTTGTATTTTTACTTTTTGGAATTGCCTTGTTATTTAAATATTTTAAAAACCTTTTACAGAGCTTTACAATAATTTTTTTTTTTTAATTTTAGAATTATATCCAGCGATGGATATCTTTATATAAAGTAAATACATAAGCCATAACTGAGGCACTATAAAAGTAAGAGTCGTAGAATTGGTGTGGAATATCTTCAAAGCAAAATCGAAAAAAAATATTGTCAGGACTCCCACGACATGGCGGGCACAGCTAGTCTTTAATATAAACAAACTTTACATATTGTACTTCTTTTCAACTGTATACCTTAAAGCTTTTCAAGCCCCATAAATCTTTCTGACAACAGGAAAGTTTTAATAAAAAAGAAGGCGGAGCCACACCCATAAAAAATAAGTATATTTTTAAAATAATTATATGTTTAAACGAGTTTACTGAAACTATGCACACATATTAACTTATTCTGACTATGTAAGATTATAATGATAAAAGTAGGAGGAGCCACGCCCATAGAGTATAACTATGTTGCAGTACCAGTACTTCTTTTCAACCAATTATAGTGTACACTAAAGAATTTTAACAATACAAGACTATGAATTCAAAAGTAGGCGTAGCCACGCCCATAGAGAAAGAGTATATTTCTTATTAGTTTTTTTTTACTAACAATTAATAAATGCTTGTTTAAAAATTTTTTTTTGTAAATTATGAGCCAATCTTAAGACTTTCTCAGTGTTTCCCGATTATGACGAGGGGCATTTGATAAATACGAGGTGTATTCAAAATGTATTAAAATTTTATATTTCTCTTAAAAAGTTTTTATTTATTTATTCTAACTTAATTTATTGAGCTGGGTAATAAACACAGAGCTTCATTCTTTGTAGCCAAACACTTAGAGTTTTTGGTGGGAATTGAACTCACAACCCGAGACTGATAGACTAGCATACTACCTACTAGACAACCGATGTACTCAGGTCTGTCTTAAAAAATAATAATATTGCTTATCAATATCAAGCGGTTAGCTGTTTGAAAGGTTCAATTTTCATCGTGTCAGTTGATTAAAGTTGTCTCCATGTCTGGCGCATGACATGAATATAACTTTATAAATAACAAATTGTGACGTATTGTGCGAAAGAACCAAATTGAATCCAGTTTATCAAATCACGTTTAATCTTCTTGACTATACAAACTTTAAAAACACGTGAAATTTGAAACATTAGATAAGAACATGTTAACCAATCAATATGTATGTACACATTTACGTGGCGTGGGAAGAAATAATGCCTGCTATTTTTTCATTCCTTTATGTCTTATATTATACAATATGTATGTCACAAATATTTTTATATCCGAATATGAACTGACCCAAGACGAAATATCTTTGTAATTGTGTATAATCATGTTATGACGCAGATATGTTGTTATTTGGCTAAGGACCACATTTCTCTTTAAAAAAAATATTATGAAAATAAATGAAAGTTAAAGTTATGCTTCCGCCATATTAATAGATTTCTAAAGCAGCAGCTCAAGTGTTCAAAGAATTTGCAATTTCAGTTATAAAGCATTTTTGCTCAATTTATTAAATCTTAGATGTACAAATAAACACTACTGGATGAATTTAACAAAAAAAAAACTTGGTGTGGAGGTAACTCAGAACCTCGTTTCAAATATATGATACTTTTTTATATTTTTATATTTATTTTCTAAGAGAAAATAGAGATTAGGTAGTGAAAGAGCACAGTTTTACCGATTTAATACTATTGCAAACTTGGCAGCACCTTTTACTTTTCTAAACGAGAAATTGTACACACTATTTTCAGTACTCAACATTAATAGAATTTTAAATAAATTTTATGTTCCAAATTCTTGAGTAATAACCCGGATATGGGTACCTCTATACTTATACAGAGTAGAGGTCTATATATTACCAGATCTGCAGCCCTATAAAAGTAAGAAGCTTAAAATTTGTTGGGCATTACTTTCTAAACTAAAGGCAAATTCAAAGAAATATTGTCAGGATGCTGACGACGCACAGAGGGGTATTTGGCCAATCTAGCCGGACATTAGGCCAAAAATTAATTTTGAGAAATGTAAAAATTTAAGTACGCAGCTCGACAAACAACAAAATTCTACATCGTACAGTGAATTTTCAAGGCGTTTGCTTGAGATTTGTTGTTTTGGGACACTGTTAAAGTCAGGAAAGTTGAGTAAATCGCATACGTTTTTATTGACTTTAAACGATTTTGAGAGATTTGCAATATATTTTTTGGTGGCTAAAGGAATAAAGATTTTGTATTGATTTTTTTTCTGGGTTTATAAGTAGCTACTTATGTTAACTTTAAAATTTTTTTTTTAATTTCTAATGATAAAAAATTTTGTTCAAAATTAAAAAAAAGGTTTTTTTTTGTAAAATTTTTGGTAAAAAAAAAAGTGAAAAGCTTTTTAAGAGTGATCTCCATCGCGAACCTAAAAATGTTATATATCACACCAAACCTACGATCTCTTCTTTTATGCTGTAAAAAAAAAGTTGCGCATATTTGCGCCATTTTTTTTGCGATTTTTTGAAAATTTTACCTTTTTATGTTTTTTCTTATGTTGGATAGGTAAATACGAGTAAGAAACCCTTGTATATTCATAAAATGTTTTGGTTTTTAATAACTGAAGGTAGATGTTTTTTATTTAAACCATTACATCTAATTACCTGTACAAAAAACAATTTAAATATCAAAAGAGATATCGACGTAGATGCCCTTCCTTCGATCTACTTTACACGCCAGAATTCGCCTATTTAAGACCATATTACACCTGTCATATACACTGTCAGTGAAAAAATGGCAAATAAAATCTGATGCGGACAAAGCCATTGTTAACGCGAGGAAAAAAAATTTCCAAGAAAAATTTAGAAGTGAATTAGGGCTAGTAGTGGTTGTACCGAAAGCTGGATTTGGAAACACCAACGATGGTAACACTAGCAGAAGATTTTTTTCCAATCCTGAATTAGCTGCAGAAATAACTGTACTTAACAGTGAAGAGGATTCAGATTCGGAAGAGGTAATTGAAGAATTCGTGGAAGAAGAACCATGGCACTCATCATCATCTTACTGCAAAGGAGAAATTGTTTTAAATAAATTAATTGTTATAATTTTAAATAATATTTATCGTTAAAATCATAAATAAGTTATTACTATGAATAAATACATTTTTTTCCGATAAATAAAATACTATAAAGTAACAAATTACAAAAGTATTTTTTAATAATATTCTTGGGAGGCGGCGATTGGTTAGACATTGGAAAGCTTAAAAATAAATATTTTTAGGAAATTGGCAAAAAAAAATTTTATGACAGGGACGTTTTGGGGGTGGGATTGGTGGAATACCTCCCCCTGCCCATAAAATTAAATTTTTATGGTTTTAAGAAGTATGTAATCTTTTTCTTTTAATAATTGCATTTTTCAGAGGTAGGATTAGTTCTTCCAAGGGGAACTTTTTTCTCCTTGATCCGATTTTTCCTATTTTATAGCATTGGCAGCCTATGACCATAGCAAATTTTTCTGAAAAGTTTTATTAACCTAGAGGCACTCAGTACAGTTTTACAGCCAATATAAGCTAAAAAACAAAGTAATGTCCGGCTAGATTGGCAAAATACCCAATGGAACTGGTAGTCGTACATAAACTTGAATTAATTTTTTTTCTTAATTTTTTAAAAAGGGTTTCGTAATAGGGACGGAATTATTTTAGCATTTCATTATGATTTTGTTGTTTTATTTGCTATTTATAATTAGCTGTGCCCACCACTTCGTCAATGTCCTCACAATATTTTATTCGATTTTGATGTGAAAGTAATCCACACCTTACTTTTACATTACCATAACTGGTTTATGTATTTTCTTTATATAGAGATACACATTCTAGGATAAAATTCTAAAATTTATATAGATTTCTAAAACTATTCTGTAAATAGTGTTTAAAATATCTCGCTTTCAAAAATAAAAGTGCTGCTAAGTTTGCAGCACCATTTAATCGGTAAAATTGCGTACTTTCACTGAATTTTCTTTTTCAGTTTTCTCTTGGAAAACGAGGAAAAAGGAATTATATATTGGAACCTAGATACTAAGGGACCTGCTCACAAAATTTTGTTAAAATTCATCCCGTAGTTTTTACATGATGCGAACACAGATGGGCTTGCAGACAGGCTAAAATAACCTTTTTATTATATGTGTAGACTAGCTGTGCCCGCCACTTAGTCAGCACCCTTGCAATATTTTGTAAGATTTTGCTTTGAAAGCAATCCACACCAAAGTTCCTTACATTTTTAATTCCGCATTAAACTATGCTGCATATCAGTTTATGTATTTTTTACTTTATAAAAAATAGAGTATGCATATCCGGTTAGTTCAACTGCGTACTTTCACTGCTTTTTCTCAAGTTTCTCTTGGAAATAAGATAGAAGTATCCTATATTGGGATCAGGATACTTAGGTATTTCCCCACAAAATTTTGTTAAAATCCATCCAGTAGTTTTTACGTGATGCGAACGCAAAGAAAAGCCGACAGACAGACAGACAAACAGACGGAAATAAGTTACTATTTTATTATATGTATAGATGAATAAAAAAGAAAGCTATGGCACGGATGATTACAAGCAAGCTTACTTACGTTCCCTCTCGAGCCAGAGCTTCGGCTAAAAGAGTCATGTTTAAACATTTGTGTGTAATCGTAGAATAACCTATGCAGTGGAAATCAAAAAAATTTATTGACAAACCATTTCCCGTAACCGTATTGATAGTGCTAGAAAGTAAATGATTCCACAACAAAAAATTGTTCTTGTTAGTAGCCTATAGAGCTACTCCATCTGGAGAGCACTCCTTCAGTATAAATTTAGAAGATTAATTGAGAAAAAACTAGGGTTTTCAAAGGATGCGTCAGGTCACAAGGTCGCTAGCCGCACAAGCCGCATTAAAACTAAGCTTAAGACATTTGCCTTCAGCGGCATGCATTGCATGTAATGCCTCTAAAACTTATACTTTTTAATCGAGCAACAACGAAAATAACTCAAGTAACATAAATAAGTAGAAATATTGCTAACCGGCTTCATCTACTACTATCATTTTGTATGTTAAATTGAGTATGGAAGAAATCGCACATATCAAAGAAAACCAACAACAGAGATTTGAATTTGAATATAAAATTGTTGCTATTATGTGGATGCTGCCCCAGCAATGATTTAAAATAAAGAACTGTATGTACACAAAAAATGAAGCTCATAAGACGCTCATTATAATTTTTCAATGAATTCATGTCTGTTTATTCCACACAAGTAACGATGAGTGGACAATAATCACAAGCGAAGACCAGCGAGTTAAGTGCGATGAGCTTGCAGAGTTTTTATAAGCAAGTTTGAATAAGTATGAGTAAATGTTGAACTCAATAACAATGAACTTGGGCGAGTTCAAGCAGTTTATGCTTCAAGTGAAACACGAACACAGTTTGAGTATATGTACGAACAAAAAACACATTTTTGTAACATCATTACTTACGTTCATTTTGACAAACAAAATATAGTTATGTGCTGTTTCTGTATTTCAATTGAACAAATCGTATGAAAAGTAAAGTAAAGTTAATTTCTTGAGTTATTCCTATACAATTTTTTTAAAACAATTTGTTTAATTGGAATACAGTACAGCTTATTAGTGGTTCCAAGATAAGACGAGTAGATACGACGCTCAGAGCTAATGAGCATAGCTGTAGGATTAGCTTGCCAATAAAACTCTTTAATTTACAAGAAGACTGTCTTAAACGAGTCATGAAACGCTTATGGTTGAATGTGACCAAAAATAGTTCTAAGTATCAAAAAATTAAATTGTAAACCAAAAGAAAAAAAAATTCAAACGCTCTTGATTAATTCAACATTTTATATACTTTTCTACTACAACGATTCAATTACAACATTTCATTAGCTGTTTTATGTTTTATAATGTCCATTTAAAATGTTGCAAAAAGTACAGAAATATATTTCTAAGAGAATTTCATTTGCACATTTACTACTGAAAATATAAAGAACAAAACTAGAAACTGAAAACAACGCAATACAATTCAAAACCAATCATCGTTTTTTCCAAAAACGTTTGAATACTTATACAGTTTTGTAAAACAAACTAAGTACCCTTGTATAAAAGGTAAAAGTACTTTTATAAAAAACGCTTAATTGGTTTGTAAAATAAAAAAAAACAATAAAAAAGAAACAGTAATTATTGTGAAGAAAAGAAAATAATTTGTTTCCTTAAAAAGAGGAAAAAGAACTATAACATAATGCTATTGAAATAATCTATTGGAAATAGTAACAAAGTACTTAATAAAACAGTAAAAGTACCTTTGTAAAAATCAACTAAAGCTGTTTTGTACAAATGTAAAATGCCTTACTAAATAATATTGTAAAGAGGTTGAAATAAATATTTAAACTCTAAGAGGTAGTTTGAATATGAACTCGGTTCGAATCAATTTTCAAATGGTACTGAAGTATTTAGAAATAAAGTACTAATCTATTTAATATAAATAAGCTTTACACAGAGAATAACTTATGCGGCCCATACAAGGTTGTATTAAGAAAAGTGGGCGGAGTCACGTCCAAAAGTGCTTATGTTTCTCAATTACCTTTATTCTACTGAAATTTTCAGAATATCCTCGAAACTTTTAAGCATATTAAATTGAAAAAATGTATCCAAAAGATAAATATTTTGTCTAGCGCCTAGCTTTGAACTAACCTAAATAAGAGCGCAACGTTTTATAACTAATAGTAATGTAAACATATTTTGTTTAGTAAAATCTAATAAATTAAGAAGAAAAATAGAGATATAATCGCTAGATAAAGCAGAAAATAGCTAAAATGCAACACTTTTACACAAAAAAAAAACAATAACATTTTGTTTGTACCCAACTTCACTACCTAACGCTCTGTCAAAATTGGATTTTTCAATTGCTAATTGCGTTGACGCTGTTATTTAGGTTTGCTTCATACATTTTGTATGTACATGAGAATTTTTGAGTTATTTTATGCCTTACGCTCTTGCTCTAGGTTTAGCAGTTATGGGGAAGTTGTCGGGATGAGGATGAGCAAGAGATGGCTAAGCAATTCCTTTATCAACGTCCTTCCCTCTCTGCTGACAGCGCGGCCTTCCCTTGCAGACCTATCCAGCTACGATATTACTAGGTTAAACTCATTTATCCAGGTCTCCAGGATGGTGGTTTTTTCACTACACTTAATGTGGATCTGCAGGAACCTGCCGCTTTTAGATTTAAAACCGGCGACCTGTGCAACCTGAGCTAACCTCATGGCTGACTTGCAAACGTCAATTGCTTTATCTTCGAATAAAATACAGTGTTTCATAACACCGCAATACAAAACATTGACAATGAATAGAAACAATGTTAGGTGACGATGATGCGAGTACAGTAATTGTTCTTCAACCAAAACGTGTAGACCAATGTATAGAAACAATGTTGGGTGACGATGATGCGAGTTCAGTCACTTTTCTTTAACCAAAACGTACAGACCAATATATAGAAACAATGTTAGGTGACGATGATGCCAGTTCAATAATTTTTCTTCAACCAAAACGTGCAGACGAATATATAGAAACAATGTTAGGGGACGATGATGCGAGTTTAATCATTTTTCTTCATCATTTTCTTCAACCAAAACGAGAAGACCTGTGTATAGAAACAATGTTAGGTGACGATGGTGACGATGATGCGAATTCAATCATTTTTCTTTAACCATAACGAGCAGACCTGTGTATAGAAACCAATGTTAGATGACGATGGTGACGATGATGCGAGTTCAATCCTTTTCTTCTGACAAAACGAGCAGGCCTACATATAGAAACCAATGTTAAATGACTATGGTGCGTGTTCAATCATTTTTCGTAAACTAAAACGAGCAGACCTATGTATGTCTAGAAACCAGTTTTAGGTGACGCGGTTACTGATGTGATAATGGTGACGACAGGTACAGTTTTTGAGTACAATAATTTTTCTTCAACCAAAAAGAGTTCAATGTGCCTAAAGAAGTTTTAACTTCAAAATATTTTTTTTTAAATTTCCTTCTAAAATCTACGTTAATCTAAATTCTTATTGAAGCCTATTTGATTTTGAAAAAACATATCGACCTGCCCTCGTTAATAAAATTAAATAAACATTTCCTAAAATACCTTAAGAAACAATATCCGCTGTAACAGAATCTATTGCAATATCTTGAAAAAAAACCTTTGTTACTCATAGACCCCAAAGAGCCATAATTCACATTTCAACTAAATTCTACAAATAATTTATATTTATTACTTAACAAGTCGACTTAATATCTTTATACTCTTATCCTCCCTTTCAACCCTGAAGACATATTTGAACGCTAAGAGCAGCAGCAGCAATGGCAAACAGTTATAAATTTTTTAAATAAAAATATAAATCATCTGGAGCAAACAATGAAGCAATAAATTCAATTGATTGGCAAACATTTAAAAGAGAAATAACTAAAAATCAATTGCAATTTTTATAAAAAATAAAGAAAACACAACATCACCTTCATAAAAATTTCATTTCGAAAATAAATTACACAAAAAAAAGAGAAAAGAAACGAGGGTTCAATTTACTTAATTGGAAAAAATGTGTGCAGAAGAGCTGTAGACCCCTGTGTTCAAAAAAATTAAATTGAATTTGACTTCAAAAAGCTTTTTGTTAGGAAAACAAAATCCTATTGTGTGTTCTTGGCAGCAGCTTGACGAGTATCTGTGTATTTGAAACAAGCGTTTAAGGCAAAAGTCAAATTTATTCAAAATTATAAAAAAAAAAAATAAAATAGCGAACTGGTTTAAACGTATTTTTGTTTTATTTCAGTCAAGTGAAAATGAGAATAAACCAATTTCAGTTTAGTATAAATTTGAATAGAAAAGGCAGAATTCTGGCTGGAAAATATGCAAATGGATTTTGAGTTTTAATTGTCTTAACCACCATGGATGGCTGTGACAAGAGTGATTAAGTTAGATATAATAAATTTGAAAATATCTAGAATAAATTTAAACGGAAAGTTATCGTTACTAGAAACGGATAACTTATTGAAGTATTAAACAACAACGAGAGTCGCAGCAAAAGTGAAGGAAAATAAAACTGAAAGGAGATTTAAATTATCAAAACTTTTGAGATTTTGGAAATTGCAAATTTCCACCCTAACATTGGTTCGAGGGCAGCTATCACAGCTCTATTGGAAAAACGAGGCGTTTACATCCTTACTGTTGTGCGCACTGCATTAAATTTTACAAGCACTGCAGCCACATAAAATTTAAAAAAATCTCCAAAATTTGCAGGAAAATATCACCAAACCGCAATGAACATTTTAAAGCTCAAAAAAATCTTTTTTTTTCAGGAATTAGAATTAATTTTGTATGAACAAACCACTAGCTAGGGGTATTTCATTGACCCCCTGCGTTTCTTAGTGATTTTTGGTACCCGATTTATGACCTCTTTACTTTCGTTAGATGGTTTCACAATCCTTTTCTCTCGACTGCAGTCATTCCATATGCTATCGTAATTGCTTAACCTTTCCCGTAACAACCTGATTTAATATTTATCCGCCTGTGCCCCTATGCATGACTTCCAGGCGAAGGCCCAGCAAAAAATTATGTTTACTTGGAAGCAGGTTTGTAAGGGACAAAGAAAGAGACTCTACCTTCCAACCTGATTTAGGAAGGCATGATTTTTGTTTGTGGGGTACCACTTGGTAGGTCTTCACAAAATTCTTTATAAAAACGTGGATGCAGGTATGTAAGCGAATAAGGTCTCTTTGTTTCACTAAATTTTATAAATAAAACTTATTCGCTTCAATACGTTAGATACGCTTATGAGAACCGCTTTTGAAAAGTTTTATTTTACTGCTAACCAAAACCCAATAATTTTTTGTTGGGGGGTTATTGCCGCAGAGGGATGCTTGCAAGTTATTGGCTTTCATTCAGAGTTCCTTCACGTCCGTGTCAGTTGCGAGGCTTTTTGTCCATCCCTGTCGGATTCACACGGTCCTGATATGAGTTGGATACTTTTAGGGTAAATTTTCAAAAAGATTATAACATTGCATTGTGTGCAAATAGCATATCGGCTCCATTGTTCTTTTAATGATACGTTAGGTTAGGTCTAACAGGTAGCTTATTCCTTTCTTGAGTTCAATTTACTAATTTCTTTGTTTTATCTGCTAAAAAGAGATGAAAACTCAGGATAACAAGAAAAAGAGAAGATGACAGAAGAAAAAGTAGCAAAAGGAGTAACTGTCATGATAGGGTCACTGGCTGAAACTATTATTAGTAAAATAACTATGTCACGCCAACTGGGAGTGGATTGGAGGACCAACAGCAGTTTTTCAAAAAAAAAAACATTCAACCATCCAAAAGTGATGAAACATCGTCATAAACTTCAAAGCAGTGGTAGCCAAGGTTCTGAAGACCCCTAGTGCAAGGCATAGGCAGAGAAACCTTTCGATCGATTCTTCCATTTCCTCATCTTGACAGCTTTTTTGAAAATAATTGCATAGGAGACCATCCTTTTTCACTTTTAATTTCTTATGGGGATAACCGAAACAGACCACCCTTCCTTCGACAATGATTTCTGATAATCAACTGAAAATTTACGATCTCCTTCCATTCATTGAGTCTCGTGCTGTCACTAGCCTTTTACTGTCGACTGTAGTGATTTCAGACTGACAACTTATAAATGTCGACATTCTTCGTCATCACTGAGTCTATGGTAATTGCTAACATTTGCTTAAGACTAGGTCTCCACAGCATCTCCATATAATAAGTGATTGCCCGTTTTCTGAAGCCTTTTTTATGTTAGCCTTTTTTTCAAGCACAGTCTGCAAGTATTTTTTTACCGCGATTTTTAACTTGGCAGATAATACTTGAGAGTCCGTGACTAATGCAGTCCGTACTAAGGCAGTTAACCATTTGTAGGCACCCAGATTATTTTCAAGCTCCTTCTTGGTCTTCCTGCCAACTTATGGTGAAAAATTCGACGGTCTTTAGAGGGAATCGAACTCACAACCCCGGATGATAGACTAGCACACTAACTACTTACTAGCTCATCAAGGCACCTCATGCTTTTTTATGAGTTCCAAACAGGTTCCACTCCCAACTCTAGTTCTTCTGTTGGAGTCATATGTATAAACCCAAATTATTCGAGATGAAGGGCACTGACCCTCCGTCAAATCGCAGTGAAAAATTTCTTTTGAAGAAGAGTTTCGGGGTGCAATAATTATTTATCAAGGAATAAAATACGTGATCCTTAAAATTCTAAAATTTCTCAACAACATGTGGTTTCATGCTCCAATAATATTCAGTCTGCTTAGCTAATCCCGCCATAGTATAGTTTTTATACCCTCATGATTTTTCCATATAACCCACGAGAGAGTGTAGAGCTGTCTCACTTTCACTTACCCTTTGTGTGGACGTGTTGAGATGTTTATAGAATATTCTA
The DNA here is from genome assembly GCA_949628195.1 of Phasia obesa. Taxonomy (NCBI): domain Eukaryota; kingdom Metazoa; phylum Arthropoda; class Insecta; order Diptera; family Tachinidae; genus Phasia; species Phasia obesa. Next base: position 86,795,156 of record OX451218.1, read on the forward strand.
TCAACTGTCATTCTTATATGAATTTCGGTAACTCTCTCATGTTCGATGTTAGACTGATTGGTTTGAAATTATTTGCCTTTGCGGATAAAGATCAATTACAGTTTTCCCATTGGTCTGATACAAAGTTCGGTATAAGGTTTATTTGAATGCTATTAAACTGCAGTTCCATAGTAGATTCTGACATCCTGGAAAGTAGGTGTCCATCAGCACTACTAGTGTTTTAATAATGCTTTCATTCCTAAAATCGCAGTGCACAGTGGAGCTGATTTAAAATATTTTGGAAATCATTTTTTAAAAATTGAACAAAATATTAAGAAATGTCAAGCTGTAAAAAAAATTTAAGATCCGACGTTCCCAACTATGAGGCTACATAGCCCAGCTTCTAAACTTAAGCTCATATACTCGTCTGATATACCCATGTCAAATTTTGCTGAATTATATTCAAAATATTCTGATTCTGCCCCATTGCACAGTGTTAAACAGTTTAAAATTACAATGCATTTGATTTGCAGTGTTGTAAAGTATACTTGCTTAGTTTAGGAGGCTTCGACATTTCCGTTAAGCGTAAAAACGTACCCCATTGTTTTTGCTACAATATCTGTCCGTCCGTCCGTCTGTCACCTTCAGTAAAAAATACTAAAATTTATAGGGTGTTACGATAGAGACGTGTTATTCACGTATATGTGTTTATTTCTTAAACTGTAGGAGGCATACACTTAAAATTTACAAACAGTAATTAAAACTCTGTACGCTATATAAAAAAATAAACCTAAAGATTAAAGGTCGTTCCGATAGTGACGAGAATTGTATGTATATGGCCTAAGTTTTACACCATAATAGTTAGACTCCCTAAATTTTCAGCGAGGGTGTATAACTGTGGCTGCTTTAGTAAAAAATAGTAAAACTTATAGGGTGTTCCGCAAGTGACATGTTATTTGCGTTTATGTCTTTATTTCTTGAGCTTTAGAAGGTAACCACTTAAAATTGGCAGACAGTAATTAAAAGTATGTTTGCTTTATAAAAAAGTATGCAAAATTAAACCTAAAAATTAAAGGGTGTTCCGATAGTGACTTGATTTGCATGTATTTGGCCTAAGTTTTGCACGATAACGTAAGCTCTTGAAATTTTCACAGAAGGTGTATTAAAAGCGCCTTTATAATAAATAGTAAAAATTAAAGGGTGTTCCGACAGTTTCGTGATTTGAACGTATATGGCCTTATTTTTTGAATCGTAATACGTAGGCTCTTGAAATTTATATAGAAGATACGTTGCCACGGCTGATGATAATTATTAAAAAAATTAATTTTTAAAAATAACAGTGTGTTCCGACAGTGACATGTTATTCACGTATATTGCCTTATACCTGGGTAGACTCTTGATATATTCATACAAGGGGAATTGCCATGTTCGCTGTAACAAATTATAAAATTAAAGGATGTTTCGACATTGACATGATTTGGACGTTATTTTTTGAACCATAATAGGTAGACTCTTAAAAATTTTTGCAGTAGATGTGTTGCTATCGCCGCTATAACAATTTTCACTTATATTGGAACCCCAATAGGAAGGCTTCTGATATTTTCATATTCTGATATATTTGAACAGTAATATGCTGACACATAAAATTTACACAGATTATATTTTACAATATCTACTGTAACAACAAGTAGTGAAAATAAATTTAAAAAAGGGTTCCGAGTTTGAAGCATTCAAATTCAATTCAATTCAATTCTTTCACTTCTAAACGTTATAGGCAGACACTTGATATTTAAACAGGGTATTTAGTACTTTACTCTAGTACAAAAAATATTTAAAAATTATTTTTAGCCATAAGGCTTGAAAAAATTAACAACCTGCATTTTCAAAGTTGTACTGAAGATAGCACGGAACCCTACGTGTGTGAGTCTAACTCGCCATTGAAAGATTTATTTCTTATGTTTTTTTTTCGTTTTTTAACTATTTGTGGGTATAAAAATAAGTGTTGTTAACTACCTTGAAATCAAATAAATGCTTGGCCACTTGAAGCACCTTGTTAGTGAGACATACTTTGAATATAATGTTATATATTGCACGGTGGTACGGCAGCCATTGTGTTTTACTCCGTCTCGGACTTAGCGGATTTTTTATTAAACTACGATTACACTGGCCAACTGTTAGCTGGAGGTTTCCTTACATTCCCCGTTCAATTTGACCAACAAATCACCCATTTGAAGTTTTACCATTTGCACATGTAGGTCAATGCTTTACCAAAGTAAATCGTGACCACTGCAATACGACTTACAATTTTTCGTCCTAAAAATTTAAGGTTAAAATTCTTGTTGAACTTTTGCTTTTAATTTTGTGTAACTTTGACGATTAACGTTTTAAGTTGCAATTGTTTTTTTCTTTTCTCCAAGACATTTCCTTGTGACATTGACAAATTTCATTTGAATCAACTTCTAAATGATCCTTCTCTCTGTACGAAAAAAAAACATACAACTTTTTCTGTTATTTTTCCTTGTTGTTTGGGCCAACTTTTTATTAACAGAACTTGAAACGTTTTCCCAACTGCCCTCTGATTTGTATAATCACTCCGCCTCAATCCCCCCCCCCCCCCCCCACGAGAATGCAGAGTAGGATGGATATTTCTATGGGTGAATGAAACGTAAGTATGCAGATGGTTGTTTGATGTAACTTGTAGATGGCTTCAAAGTTTGCACTTAATTTCAAATTAAATACATTATACCTTGTTTGCCAACTTTCCAAAATGTTTTGTTTTTTGTTTCTTATTTGCAAGCAACGCTAAAGTTGAATAATTTTGCGAAAAAGATTATGGATGAAAAAAAAAACGGTTAAAGAGGAAACTATAAGAAATGTAATAAAACTTCTTAAGAAATCTGAAGTGACGTTTAAAATTGAAAATTAAAATTGAAAAGGAAACTAGTAAGTTTTAGGTCAAACTTTTATAGAAACTAGAAAAAATAATAACAAAAAAGCTTTGCTTTTACTTTATGTTATGAAGCCCAACTAATTAGCAGGTCAATTTCTGTATTTTCATAGAGATCTTGAAAGACAAAAAGAAAAGTAATAAAGCCACAAGACAGTAGGGCAATTATGAATAACCGCAGAAAATTTGTTCCTAGGATTGATTTGTTATCAAGAAAAAATTCTGTTGTTTTAATCTTAATGAAATTCCACAGAGACAAAAAAGAGGTGTTTCTGCGTCGTGTTGCGAACGGTCGGCCAAGGGTAAAGGGGGTTTCTGGGTAAGCCCCTAAAGTTGTGTAGCTGGGGTATATTATTTTTTGGAAATGTCATATTATATCTCAAAAACTAAAGCTATTACAAACAATCTGACTTCAGATCTGAAAGCAGCACCTTGAGGATGTATACTATTAGTTATCATATTTCATGCATCAAAACTGCTGTTCCCTTGTGTAATCAGATGGGTTTCATTATTTTTATGCCCATATAACCGACAAATATTTACTTTTTTTATTTAAAAATTTAATTTGTTAAGTTAATTGCTTTTTATTAAAGGTTACAAAAGAAATATTAGTTTAATTACTTACGTACGAAATATTTGTTGTCTGTTTCACACAAATAAGTTTTAATGAACTAAAGTTACATTTTTTCCACATACCTGAAACGAAACAAAGAGGATAAGGGTCAGACAATAAATGTGGAAAAAATAAAAAGATTAAAAAAAAACTATGGGGCTTATTCAAGAAGTCTTTATTTGTTGTGTTTTAAAACCAAGGTGAATTAAATTTATTAATTAATATTTATAAAGAAGAGAATGAAAGACGATGACTAAGCGTAAAGTGGAAAGGAAATTAAACAATTTTCAGCAGAAGCTTCATCAAGTTGAAGTCATTTAAATCATTTATTGTGTGAATTTAAATTAGAGAATAATAATAATTTCAATCCTACACAGAAAATTGGTTTTGAATTAAAGTTCAATTAATTTTTTAACTGAATCAAATTGTAGGGGCCGATGTTGATTTTGAATAAAAAACAAAAAATTTAGGAAATTATTGTCATTTCTTTCTATTTTCATAATATTGGTATGGTTCAAATATGTATGGAACAAAATATTGTCCAAATGACCGCCGCGACGTCGGCAGCACTCCTCCATCTGATGCTCCAAATTTTCTATGACGCTGAAGCACAATTGAGGTTCTATGCCATTAATGTGCCGAATTATTTCAGCCTTTAGCTCTTAAATTATTGCTGGCTTATCGACGGACACCTTTTCTTTCAAATAACTCCAAAGAACGAAGTCCAACGATGTCAAATCACATGATCTTGGCGACCAATTGACATCGGCACCACGTGGCAAGTGACTCCGTCCTGTTGAAACCACATATCGTCCGCATCCATATCTTCCTATTCGGACCATAAAAAGTTCGTTATCATCTTACGATAGCGAACACCATTCAGAGTAACTGCCTGACCGGCCTCATTTTGGAAAAAATACGGCCCAGCTCATAAACCGCAATTCTGCAATTCTGCTTATTGACAAATCCACTGAGGTGAAAATATGCCTCATCACTGAAGATGATTTTCTTCACGTTGCCACGTGAGCGGTGGAATTGTTGGGCACAACGACGAGTTGAGGTGGACGGCTCTTCAGCCACACTATCGCGAACAGCAGCAATATTTTCTACATTACGAGCAGTACGAGCATGCACTGGGGCAAGCATTCTCATCTTCGATTTTCATCTTGGCTAGATGATACTTGCAGTTTCCATGACCTGTCATTAACGCAGTTATTCAGCTTAAGGTACTTATAATATATTTGAGCACCTTACTGGCCCATCTACGCAGTGGCTCTTTGAGCACCATTCGAGCCTATCTACTGTAGTAGCCTTTCTCCACCTTTACAGTTTTAGTGAGTTCAGCCATTGTAGTACCTCCACTCGCATTAGATCATTTCGCAGTGCTATTTTTGATCCTGGTTCACAGATGTTCACAGCAGACCCCCTTTTTGCTAGTTGGTCTGCTTTGTTCCCAGCTGTACCTATATGTACCTTTAAACCACATCAACGTCACCTCATTAATCGAGGCACATTTACTAAGTTATAAAGCACATTCCAACACTAGTTTGGAGTAGACGTTCACCTGCCTCATACGTCTTATAAACAACTGGTTGTCAAGTGCAATCAGAACCTTTCTATCATACACCCGAATTTCCTGCAGGGGATCCAACGCATGCAGCAATCCAAGCAACTCAGCCTGGTAGTTGCCAAACGCAGACTATAGAGAGGTTTAGCTCAGGAGAGCTCCTGCTCAACCGTTTATAAGAGTAAAAATGCTGATCAGTAAAAATTTTGATATAGTTCTTTATACACTCACTGTGTATAATGCCTTCCTCAATGAGTGTCCGATGCAGTCTTTCGATTATCTTTTCTTCTCCATTGGGTCATTAAATGAAACGCCTAGTCTCAGTACTCGGACAACTCGGACTATGTTGAGAAATAATATTCAAGAAAAAATATTCGTTATCCAAAAAGTTGTTTGACTGAACTTCATTCCTCGTGTGTCGAAAGCTGGCATGCATAGCAACCAACCAATCTACTTGCATATGTCTTCCATATTCCTATTTTTAAGTGTGCCACTTGCTCTCCACATAATAGATAGCAAAGTCGTGTCAATTAACTTTTTAAAACACTCCATAATCCTTAAGGCAGATATATAAAGCCTTTAGTGAAGATTTATTTCTGACTGCCTCCTGCAGTCAATATTTTTACACCCTTTTAAATCTTTACAAAGTGCTGACAAGACAATAATTGTTTAAAAGCCCATAAATTTTTATAATTTAATTTTTTCAAAACATCAATATCTTTTATTATAGCTTTTGGTAAAAACAATATGTTTGTAGATTTATTTATTTTGAAAAAAAAAAACACATAAATAAAACCCATTCATTCACACTGCTAACAACAGTGGGTTCCTTGATCCATTTCCAATGTATTCGGTACTCAAATTAAAATAATGTCTAGACGAAAAAATTGTTTGAAATGAAATGGAAACAAATAAATTTTAATTCACCGAATTCGGACAACACACAGGAAGAGTTAAGTTAAATGGCAAAATCATAAGCAATAGAAAAACACCTTCATACAAGTAGAGTTTAGAGGCATCATCAGCTTTCCTATTCTCTATAGCCAGCCAACCAAACACACACATTTTACCCAAAATTCTAAGGGAAAAAATTTATGAATGAATTGTTACCCAAAAGTTGTGTTTGAAAGAGTAATAAAATAAAATAATAAGTCAAGTGGAAGATCTTAAAAGAATCAAAGAGATAAATTTAAAAAATACATTTTTTATTTTTCTTTTTTCACATTACAAATTTCAAAATGTTTTATTGTAGAAAAACCTCCCGAAAAGCAATAAAGGTTCCACGAACCTAAACACTATGTACTTGAATTTAATTAAACAAAAAAAGCTTTATTATACCAAAAACCAAAGAAAGGAAAAATGTGACATTTGTTTCCTGTTAACATCAAAGCACCCTACGTTCGGTATTTCCTCATGACTTCATTGCAAATCAAAACAAGTAAGCAAGCTTTACAAGCAACTTATATGCCTTTCATCATAGTAATGTTAGCTTATTATTAATGTAGGGGAGATATCAAAGCAGACCGCTTCCTTAATGGCTCCATTTACACCCTTCCCCCTCCGTCACGAATGATGATAGGCAACCGATTTGTCTTACTTCCAATGAATCATGTGCATCAACTAGCCATTGCCCTTGGCTTGAATGTTTTCAGACTGGTGTAGTAATTGCTAGCATTTTCTCAAGGCTTAGAACCCCCATGGCATCACATTTCTACAATATTCATTTCCGATCCCATAAAGTATATATATTCTGGATCCTTAAGTTGATTAAGCGATGTCCATCTGTTCGACTGTTTTTGGGTTGAAATCAACTTTGCCAAGTCACTGGAAGGAATACAGAAAATTTAAGCCCACCCATCTGACAGGCACAGTTTCGAAAATTTCTCTAATGAAATTCTGCAATATCACCCTATTCCATTCAATCGAGGCTGCGGGCAAAAAATCATGCCTCCACCTATATTTTTTCACGTTGTTGATTACCACGTGGAAGCTAGTCTCGATGGCCATTTCGCTAAGTGCTAAATTTAGCATCATCAGGAAACCTTAACCCGAATTATAGATGAGCTAAAGTTACTCTGGTTGAGAAATTTTATTTGACTAAATAAAAACCATAACTGAAGCACTATAAAAGTAAGAGTCTTACAATTGGTGTGGAATACTTTCAAAGCAAAATCGAGCAAAATATTGTCAAGACGCCCACGACGTGGCGGGCACAGCTAGTATTAAATAATATTATTTTCCTATAACTATGCTACGAATAAACATGAAAGCAATATTAAACAATTTGGTTGGCAACATGACATTTCAAAACGTGGTTTGTTTTTTTATAATAATCTCCCAAAATTGACAATAAAGTCAAAGTAGATACCTGCTTAATATAATTTTTCCATGTGGGTGTTTTCAAGGGAATGTCAAATTAAATGTTATTAAAAATGTAGATAGAAGTGTATATAGTGGCCAACTTTTTCCACACTAACTCATAAGACAGCACCCTATACACGTTTAAAACTAAATAAATAACGTTGATACTCGCTTTAAACCGCCATATGGTAGAATGAGCATAAAAGGCAACCGCAATACTGTTTACTGAGAACTGTTCACAGAAATTTGGGATGCTCTTATGTCTATACTTATAAATTAAGGAATTTTACTTTCATATACTGAATCTTACTTCAATATTCATTTCCCATACTATAAAGTGTATATTTTCGGTATTCTTATACAAAGTGAATTCGGTTTAGCGCTGTCCGTCTACCCGTCTTTTCATATTCGGGTTGATATTAATTCTGTCAAGACACCAAAAAAGCTATAGAAAAATTAAGTACACCAATATGTCAGACATAGTTTCGACAGATTTGCTACTGCAGTCCTGCAACATTGGTTCATAAATGGCAGAGACATGGTTACAAAATTGCGAGCGTCTCTTTTAATACCCTTCGCCACAGGTGTAAAGTTTGTCATACCGTGTATAATTTCTACAATATTCATTTCTGATCCCATGAAGTATATATATTTCTCCTTATTCATTGAGAAGTCGATTAAGCGATATCCATTTGTCCATCTGCGTTCGGGTTGAAATCAACTTTGCTAAGGCACCAAAAGAGATACAAAAAATTTAAGCCAACCAATCTGCCAGGCATAGTTTCAAATATTTTGCTAATAGAATTCAGCAACACCAGACGATTTTCTTCGAGGCTGTGGGCAAAAAACCACGCCCACCTATATTTTTTCACTTTGTTTTTATTTTTTCTAATTTTAAAGATTCTATTTTGCTTTTCTTGTTAAATAAATATTTGATTAGTAGATCGCATGGTACAGATCTCAGGGTATCAAAAAAAACCCTGAGAGGCGCGACGATTGTTTGTTTTTAGGTTGGTAGAGTTTTTCTGCTTTGAATTGTATTAAAGACCTTTATAAAGATCATTACCCATATAAATAGGCGATAGACCCAGAGGGTGCCTACTGGGAACCAGCAGCAGTCAATAGGCATATGGGGGGTCAATAATATTGACATATTGACTCCATAAAAAAATTTCAATAAAATTTATACAAAATATTTTCGTTAAAATTTTTACAAAAACTTTTTGATAAAATTTTAAAAAAAATTTTTCGATAAAAATTTTTACAAAAAATTTCCGAAAAAATTTTTACAAAAAATTTTCGATAAATTGTTTACAAAAAATGTTCGATACAATTTTTACAAATTAAATTAGGAAACATAACAGAAAAAGGGTATATTTAACATTACTATGGTGAAGGATATATAAGATTCGGCATAGCCGAATAAAGCATTTTTACCTCCCTTTTTTTTCTTATGTTGTTTCTATGTTCTTGTTGTTTTTGTACGTTATTGTTGTTTTTACTTTGTTGCATTAAAAATCGAAAATTCAGAAAGTTTATCTCTAGATTACCCAAAATCGATAGTTTACTACTAATCAATAGAAATATTACCAAAATATCACAGTTTCACCAAAATTAAAAAACAGACAATGTTAAAAAAATATTCCCGCTAAAGCGATGGTGCACAAAATTCCAACCATTAATTTTTGACGAAGAAAACGCACTCCACATTATAACTTAAAGATCTTCAAAATTTCAACGTGAGAAGTATTGTTGCTCTTAACATGCGTTTTCTAGACTAAAGAGAGCCAGACAGATAGTCAATTAGCAGACCACAGTTCTTATAACGGAAAATCCATTAGCATAATTTCTTCAGTGAGAGGATCGGAAATATTTTCTACGGATGGCAACCCTTAAAACCTTAACCATAAAAGGTGAAATTCATAAGTTAAGAGGCGTCAAGTATTAAAAGATCGGATGTAGCTTTCATCGGAAATGGACTTAAAATTGCATAAGGTAATGGGTATCGTAAAAGCTAAAGCAATGAATGGACTTTATAAACCTGATAGTGTGACACAATATACCTGTCTGATGAGCAAACTAGTAAAGTGCTCAATTATCTTTTTAGCTAGAATAGCTATTGATAGGATGTGGATGTATGTAGAGATTAAATTAGACAAACATGATGTCTGTAGACTGTGCTTGGAAAATATTGAAACAGAGTAGCACAAATGTCTAGCACGGGCAGGCAGTGGAATAAGGACATAATTGCAAAAAACATGGGAGTATGTGAGACCTCGGCCTTAGCCTAGCGATCAAGAATTCACTTAAGCTAAAAGCAAATGATAAGTTATAGTTATTGAGGACTCATTAGGGAAGTGGACATTCGGAAATTAATTGCCTTAAGAACAGCAATCTAAACTGTGACCAAATTATTCAATATAATTAGAAAAACGCTGTTGAGAATACTGCTTCCACGATTATGTTTTAATATTTAAAGAAACCAAAACAATTACACTCGAACAACGCCGAAATACTTCCTCGCTAGAACAGTGCTACCTTATTTTTTTTATATGAACTGTTCTCTACCACAGATACGTTTTCAGCAAATACTCGGTGGTGAAACTAAAAAGGCCTTTTCATTTAAGGCCGTCTATAAGGCATTCCCAGACTTTCTCTCTGTATGACCCTCCTTATATTTCTGTGAGTTCCAAATATAGTCTTCCAAAAATAGTCTTCTTCTCTTAGAAGTGCTATTTTTATATGTTACATTTTGTATGACAAAAACATAATATTTTATTTTTAGCTGTGCCCACACACGATTTGGACGATTTTGCTTTTAATGTAATCGACACCAAACTTTAATAATCCTACTTTTATAGTGCTTCACGCATATGTGTTTTCCTTATAAATGATACCCATCCCTGGATAAAATTCTAAAATTTATATAAAATTTTTAAAATTTTATATTGTAAAGCTCTTGAAAGTGTGTTTAAAATATCCCACTCTCAAAAATTAAAGGTGCTTTTCACTACTTTGTCCTTATATTCATTTTTCTTCTTTTCTTGGAAATAAGATATTTATGCGGAAAAAGTATCCTATATTTGGATCAAGACACTAAGGTACCTTCTCACAAAATTTTATTAAAATCCATCTAGTATTTTTTACGTTCACATTATAGACAGACAGACAGGAAAAAAGTCACTGTTATATTATATGTATAGATTTCTAATTTATAAAATATAAAAATTCATTCAATTGGCCTCTATTTAATTGAATGCTGCTGGGTGATCGATTAACTGATTCGTAGTGCGCTATTCTATCAGTCTGGTGGGGACATGGGTTCGATTCTCAACAAAATGAAGAAAAGTTTTAAATATTTTATATTTAATATTTTAATTAAATATAACTTAAAATGCTTAATAAAATTAGAAAAACAATAAACAATCTTGTCAAATAAGCATTTTTTCTTAGGCATTAAATTGATGGCCCTTCAGCAGACAATTTTCGGGGAACTCTGGCCGGCAGAAGCAAGAGTTGAAGGCCTGCTTGACAGAGACAACTTGAATAAAAAAAGACATGAGTATGGAATGCGGCTAGAAGGCCTTGTGCATCCGAAGGAAAGAGTAAAGAGGCCTTCTACAGGGCCTTCCAACTACTTCGTTTTACCTCGGGGTTACCAACTGTTGTTGAAACTTTGAACTCGTGCTAAACTGCATATTTTGAGGAGGTCTAACACACTTACACATAAACAAGGACTGGCAAGCCAAGTAAAAAAAAAATAAAAAGAAGACAAAAAGTTATGATTAGCAATTTCCACAGCCTACATTTTATATAAATAAAAAAGTCATTGCTCATATAAGCGAATTAATGTGTGGGCATGAAAGGAAAGAAAATTTTTTTAAAAATATGTGGCATGTAATTTTCCGGACATTATCGCGGTTATTGACCCCATGTCAAATGTGTTTTAAAGTATAATTTTGTACCGTTAATGCCAAAAAACTATAATTTTATTTCAAACATTTGCTTTTCGTAACTTTAAGTTATAATTTGCGGCATTTTTTATAAAGTTAACAAAAAATGTAGCACTAAAAAGGAGGATAGCGTAAGTGTGTAATTGTCAGTTGGTTTCTTTTTTCCCCCCAAAATTGTGTCTTATAAACTTGATTCTTTATTTAGTCATCCAGTCAAACATCAAAAGTTCCATTAATAATGTTGTTTAATTAAGTATCCAGCAAAGTTTTACTTTGCTCGCCTTTTCTTAAAAACTTTTTATAAATAAATTTATTTTTTTTTGTTCTATTATTTAAACTTAAAAAGCGTCACAATGTAATTTGTGTCTCTTTTATATTGAAAACTTTTTCTCCTACCATTGATGTCCTTTAGGGACATCAGTAACATTCGTAGTTACAACAAGTTCTTAAATAGAGAAATTTTGTTTTTGTCCTTTTTTGTGAAAAACAAACCAAATAATTAGTTGCAAATTAAAAATATAATAAAATAAAAGCCAAGCGAGGTTTCTAACCTTGAAAAAGTTTCTTACACTAAAGCACGAGAAGTTTGTTTTTTTATTTTTCTTTTTGGAAATCAATGGTGTCTATGATTTTTATATTTTGTAGCCGCAGGAGATTTTGTGAAATTAAAAACTGATGTGTAATTAATATTACTTTTACATTCATTTATCAATGCAGACATCTAATCAGTAGCCTAATTTATAAAACTAAAATCTTATTTTAAATTTAATTTTAAAATGCAGTAATTTTAACGAGCTTTTGCGGTGGGTGATTGATGTAGTGCTTAAAAAATCTCTTTATTCAATCCATTTTGAAACATTTAAAAATTTTTTCTTAATTAAAGTACTTTTTGAAAAAGTACCCTTAGTAAAAGTAACTTTTGAATAAATAGAGTTTAAAAAAATTAGCACTTGAAAATAAAACACCCATTAAAAAAAATTATTTCAAAAACGTACCTTTTAAAAAAGTATCTTAAAAAAGTTTCTTTAAAAAAGGGTTCTTTTTGATACATCGCCTCTCTAAAATAGAACCTTTTAATATTAATACCCTTTCTGAAATAAGTAACTTTTGAAAAAACGATAGTTTTTAAAATAAGTACCTCTTAGAAAAAAGGTACCTTTTGGAAAAAGTACATTTTGAAAAAGTACCCTTTAAAAAAACTACTTATTTTGAAGAATACTTTCTGGAAAAAAGTGTATTCTTAAATATTCAAACATTATTAAAGGGTAATTTTTTTTAAAAGTTTCATTTTATAAGGTGCTTTTTTCAAGGTTTCTTAAAAGTTCCTTTTTTACATTTTAAAAGGGTTTTTTTTTCTTGAAAATGTACACTTCTTAATAGGTACTTTGTTAGAAATGTACTTTTTCCAAAAATATTTTTTCGGAATTAAAAAAAAAAGTTTCTTTCTTAATTTTCCATGTTTTAAAGGTACGTTTTAAAGATACTTAATCTAAATATTAAAACAAACTTCTTTCGAATCCCTTTATACCTCAATGATTTTTAGTACCCGATTGGAAATGTACTTTTACTAAGTTTCATGTACATTAAAAACATACCCTTTATAGAAATAGATTTGAAAAATTTAAAAAGGTACATTTTGTATAACAAAACCTTTAAAATTGTACTTAAAATATAATTAAAACCATTTAAAAATTAATTTGGCTATTTCAATTCTATTGCTCTCTAGAATGATAAAGTGTCCTTTCGAGTAAAAGCTAAATGGTTAAAACGGGGTGGTGCTAAGTATCATCAATACAAAGTATTTAACATACAATGTGGAGCAGAAATGTACATGTTTGTATTTTCTGCATTTGTAGGGGGCATGAAAATAGTAATAACAAAGCGATTTTCAAATTTATTTTGTTTTGTGTTCTTTCCGTCAGTTTTGTTCGATAAAACCGACTGACTTGGGTCTTTGTGGCAGAAAAAAAAACAAAAATTCTTAACAAAACCGACAACCTGTTGTACATAACCTACAGGAGAGAACACAAAAAAATTGAAAATCACATCGTTATTACTATTTTTATACACCTAGCAATAGAAATACAGACATGTAATCACATCTGCTCCCCACTGTAGGTTAATTACTTTGTATTGAGGTTACTCGGCTGCACCCCGTTCTAACCATTCAGCTTTAACTCGAAAGGACACTTTATCCTTCCAGGAAAATACTGTCTGTTATGGTTCTAAGATACACGACAATAATTTTTTACAAGCTTCTACTTATCATAGTGCCTTAGGTCCACGCTCTTTCACCACGTGAAAGAGCGTCTCAAAAACTATCGAAACCAAAAAAAAATGGAAAAATTTTTTTTGAGTCATAAGCCACCTTTTTATAGGCCGGGTCACATATATTAATAAGAGGGGTACACAATTTTCTAAGGGTAAAAAAGTACATTCTGCAGGACAGCTGTTTAAAGTTTACTCCTTTTTCAACGTTTTTTAACGAGTCTAAATTAACATACCTGTTACCGGCTCCGACATTTCCGATTAACACCGATTTTTTATTTTTAACGATACTCAAATTATACACCTTGAAGGGGTCTGAGACCATTCGATATATCGAATGGTTAATCGGGAAGGATTAACCCTTTTTCAGAGAGAAAATTTTTTTTAAACAAACAGTACCCTGAAAATCCGACGGAATTGGGGTGAATTTTGCTGAATAACTGCGTTAGTGAGAGGTCATGTTAACTTCAAATATCATCTGGCCAAGATGAAAATCTAGGGGACCTTATTCTTGGAAAAAATCTTATCAAATATGAGCACCTCTGTAGTGAGGAAGATAACACTGGGGATAACACGAAACTCAGAAAAAGCACATTTCCAATCGGGTACTAAAAATCATTGAGGTATAAAGGGGTTCGAAAGAAGTCTGTTTCAATATTAAGGTTATGTACCTTTAAAAAAGTACCTTTCTGCCAATATTTTTTAAAACAACAAAAATTAAGAAAGAAACCTTTATTTAAAAATTCGAAAAATTTTTAGAAAAAGTACATTTAAAGTACCTATTAAGAAGAGAATATTTTCAAGAAAAAAAAATACTTTTTCTAATGTAAAAAAATAACATTTAAGAGAAGTAACTTCAAAAGAGCCCCTTCTAAAATGAAAGTCTTAAAAAATTACTCCTTGATAAAAGTACTTTTAGAAATTAACAATAAAATAACAGTAATACCTTTTCAAAAAAGTACATTTCTAATGAATTAGGTACTAATAGAAAAGAGTACATTTTTATAAACTAACTATTATAAATGTAAATAAGTTGCTTTTGAGCAAAGTACTTAAACAAAGACTATATAATGGAGAATTGTTAAAAAGTACCCTTTGATATAAGTACTTTTCAAAATTAATAACAACAAATTGCTTTATAAAAATTAACTGTAAAAGGAGGTAGTTTTTAAAAAATGATACTTTTAGAAAATTACCTTTAAACATCTTCTAAGAAAAGTACCTCTTTAAAGTACCTGTTGGAAAAGATAAACTTTGCAAACGACTTTAGCAATTTTAACTCTTAGAAAGTGCATTTTTGTATACTTTACAAACCAATTAACTAAGAACTGGTCTGATTTTCACAAATTTTCTCTTTAAATCAGTGATATTTTAAATTTCTTTATATTTTTTTTATAAATAAATAATTACAATTTTCGCGCACCGTCACCAGTAAGTAGTTCATGTTGATTATTCTGTTGCCTGATAATTTATCATTAATAAAGTTAATTAATATTTAAAAAAAACTTTAAGAATACAGAGGAAGTGAAAAATCATGGACAGAATATTGGTGGCACAATGATTGAAATGTATTTTGCCATTAAAATACCTGAAAGCTGCAAACAAAGGCATTATTTAAGGTAAAAATAAATAAGTAATAAAAATAAAAAAAAATGTTTAATGCACAGCATAAACGAAAGGGTAAATCAAGCGCATAACAAATTGAATAATTAAAATATGGAGAACAAATTAAAACCAAATTGAAAAAATAATAAAAATTACTACCGATACCGGTTAACAAGATGAACTTGCAGATAAACAGCACACAAAAGGCCCAAAAATTAAATTAAAATTCAATTGTGCTGATATAAAAAACAATATGGAAGATAAATTGAATTAAAAACAGCCATAATGTTTGTCAATATAATTAATATAATAAATAATAAAGTTTGCCTAAAGGTATGCTTTTCGTTTTTAATATTTTATAATCCTCAATGGTATGCAGTTGTTTTTATTATATGTATTATTTTTATTTGCTTTCAACTCACTAATGGCTTAGTTGTTTATTTATAAAAATAAAAATACTTTATACAACAGGTTAAACACCTCCTAGGGAAGCTTATTATGATGTTTTCGTGCCATTGTGCTATTGCTGACTTTTACATTTGTATCCTGGGTTTTCATTCATATGGGAAAAAGGCAATTAAATTCTAAAATTAAAACATTTAGTAGATGTTGTTTCATATTTTGAAAATATGTTCAAAAAGCATTCACACACAAACCTTGAAAGTCAAGGTTTTTATTATGAATTCTTTATTCCCAAGATCTATTGGTAATAATTCTCTGCATGAGTTCAAAAAACGAAGCTCATAAGACACTTATTTTAATATTTCATTGATATGAAATCTGTTCATTCCAGACGATTAACAATGAGTCGACAATAATAAACACCGAAGACCAACATTTTAACTGCGATGAGTCTTATGCTTTGAGTGACAAACACAGTTTCAAAAAACAAGCATTTTTTAAAAACATTACTTACTTTCGTCTATTGGTCTCCATTTGTTAAGAAATACACGACCAGTTCAAGCAAATCGCACTAAGCCCCATATCCAATAGTTAAACACAACTACTAAACAAAACACACTGAGTATTTCGAACATAAGACGAGTAAACACGGCGCTCACAACTATAGAAAGTTCATTTATGCCTTCTGCAGCTCATGAAATAAACACATATACTTGAATAACACGTCTCTATCGAATTACCCTATAAGTTTTAGTATTTGCTGCTATAGCGGCAAAATTTGAAGAGTCTACCTATTACGGATTAAGAGATAAAATTCACTGACAGACGGATGATCGGACAGACAGCGAAAACAATAAGAAGTTTTTACACTTTGGGTACGGAACCCTAAAAATACCTAAAATCGTTGTGCCCTGTTGTAATACCTACATATCGCACTTGATCACGAAAAGGGTATTAACTCAAAATTTTTAAATTTTCACTTTTTGCAAGAAATCGACCAACAACATCAATATCTATCTGCTGTACAAACTTCAACGTATTCTGATTACTCTTTCATCTCGAAACCCTCATCTGAGACCATTTTCGTGATAGTGTCATGAGTACCTGTATATCAAGAAAAAGGTATTATTTTATTTGGCAATAATTGCAAAAAATTTAAAAGAAAAATAGTGTAAATATATTATTAAATGGGATTTGCTTACTATAATATGTTCGGATTTTTAAATTAATTTAAAATGATTTTGGATTAAACCAAATGTGGATCTGCAGGAAGGCTAATAAGTAGAAAGTGAACTACAAAACCGGCGAAGTATGCAACTTAACCTAACCTATGATCAGGTGTGTATTACCTTTCTCCTACAGCTAGAATTTCTTCCGTACTTAACATGATTGAATTAATCCACATTAATAATGAGAAAAGATGTAATGAGCTGAACTGTTCCAAGGAGCTGATATTAGTTCAGTGTGGTGATTGGTTCACTTAAGTCAGTTGAGTGATTTGTTCAACTGAACTAGTTCGTTAATGAACTGGCAACTTTTAAGGAGTGTTTGACTACGTTCAGACGCAATTCAACAGAGTTTTTGTGCCGTTGTGTAATTGTTGACGAATTATGAATCCATTAAAACATACTAAAGGCCAGGGAAATATCAATACAGTGGGTCTTTGCAGGTGAAAGTATTTCAAAGAATACTTAAACGTTATGGCCACAGTTTTTTATTTTGTGATGCACTCGGTGCTATTTACACATCGATTATCTTCAAAAGAGTAAAGCACTACCGGCGAATATTATTCAGAGTTTTTCGTCAGATTCAATACTGATTTCAAGTAAAAATTACCTCATCTAGCCAAAAGACAAATCTATACATATAATAAAATAGTAACTCATTTTCGTCTGTCTGTCTGCTTTTCATTTGTGTTTGCATCATGTATAAATTACCGGATCGATTTTAACAAAATATTGTACCTTAGCATCCTGATTCCAATTTTCAACACACCTATTTATATTTTAAAGTGGGATATTCTAAAAACTATTGCGCAACATTAGGCGCCAATTGAATAAAATTTGTATTTGATTTGTATTTTTACTTTGTGGAATTACAACGTTATTAAAATATTTTAAACACCTTTTACAGAGCTTTACAATAATTTTTAGAATTTTTTATAAATTTTGGAATTTTATCCAGGGATGGGTACATTTATTTAAAGTAAATACATAAACCCTAACTGAAGCACTATAAAAGTAACAGTTTTATAATTGGTATGGAATACCTTCAAAGCAAAATCGAGCAATATATTGTCAGGACGCCCACGACGTGACGGGCACAGCTAGTTCGTAAATAAGGTTAATCTCTAGCATAATCTCTATATTAAGGCCTTTGTTTGTGACCATTTTCTGCTTCCAAATTTTAAAAAATTGCTGATTGGTAAGAGATTTGGATCAAACGAGCAAGTCGTGATTGAGATAACTGCTATCGAACGTTCTCGTAATTGAGACGGTTTTTTTTTTTTTTTTTAATAAAAATATGTTTGTCTAACAGGAAGGAAGGTTAGCTGGCATAGCATTGCGTATGTTTTTTATGTTCTTTTGGCCTTAATTAAAAATTTTAAATAAAAACAAAAAAATTTTGCGTTGGCACAACATAAAAAAAAGTACACACATATTATGTCCAGCCAACCATCATTAACCTCTGCCTTTTCAAATTGCTGATTTTCTATTGCAACCATTTTCTACCCAATTACCACATTAACCAAACCCATTTAAAAACAACAGCCATAACAAAGAATGTGACTCCTGTAAAGTTTATATTTACCGGACTGGAGGAAAAAATAAACCAAGAGGAAATGAAAACCCGTACTGCAACTACAAGGAAAATTGAAATAGTGGCACCGATATTAAAACCAATGGCCATAAGCAGCAGAAGCAATACATGTACTCATATATGTAAATGAAATATTTTTGGAAAATTTCGTTGCTAGTGCAGATAGTAATCGATATGTTTTTTTTTGTGTCTATGTTTGCTTCAAATAAAAACTACATCTTAGGGAGGTATCTTAGTATTTTTTTTTTCAAATATACGATACCATTTTTCCCGTCAAAATATCTCTTTTCCAAGAGTAAATAGAGATTAAAATTAATGTACATAATTTGACCGATTTAAAAGACTTGGCAGCACCTTATATTTTTTATTTGTAAAAATATCTCGAGACGAGTTACTATTTTATTTTAGTTAAAAAATAGAATACCTTTTTCCAATAAAAATGTCTCATTTCTAGTACAAAATAGAGCTAAAATAGTGAAAATACGCAATTTTTCCACTTTCTAAGACTTGGTAGCACCGTTTATTTTTGTAAACGGTATTTTACTATTTTTGATACGATTTACAGAGCTCTACAATAATAGAATTTTATATCAAACCTATGTTGCAGCATCCAAAGTAATTTTCCAGAGATGGGTACCTCTATACCTATACGAAGGAAATATAAAAACCATATCTGCAGCACTATCATGGCAAGTCTTTTAATATTTGATGTGGATTTACTTTGAAAACAAAAAGCAGATTTAAACAAAATATTATCACGGACGATAACGATGCTACGGGCATTGCTAGTTATTGAAAATATTTTTGGTTTTTCTTAAATTAAACACTTGAGAAAATGAACAATGGAAAATTTTGTAGGATACCTCACTTAGTATAACGGTTCAAACGTTGCATATTTTTTCCCGTAATAATATTTTACTTCCAAGAAAAAAATAAGAGAGAAAGATAGGAACATACAGAATTTTAAAAACTTGGCATTATTTAGTTTTAAAAATTTTGTTATAAAATAAAAAAATAGTAAATAGAGATAAAAACACAATGTACACAATTTGAAAGACTTGGCAGCAACTTTTATTTAGTTTTAACAAAAATTTTTGGAAGGTGCCTTAGGAGACATTTTTCTATAAAAATATATCACTTCCTAGGAGACATTTTTCCATAAAAATATATCACTTCCCAGAAAAATTTGAGATAAAATAGTGAAAATACACACACTTGCCGATTTAAAAGACTTGGCAACACCTTTTATTTTTGTAAACGATATTTTATTAATTTTGTCACTATTTACAGAACTTTACAACAATAGAATTTTATACAAAACCAACGCTACAACATTTTGAATAATTACCCAGGGATGGGTACCTCTTTATAAAAAAAATATATAAACCGCATCTGCAGCACTACAAAAGTAATAGTTTTATCATTTGATGTGGATTTACTTTGAAAAAAGGCAATTTCGAACAAAATATTGTCTGGATGCTGACGAGGGTGACGGCACCGCTAGTTTTTTTTTTTTTTGTCTTTGATTCTTCTTAAATCAAATACTTGAGAAAATTCAATTTTGAAATTTACGAGTACAATTTATTCTTAGAATTGCCAGCAAAATTACTTTAATAATTAATTGTTAACATATGGTTTCATTTTTCAACTTAAAATATAAATATGAGCCACCCTAATATTTCCTTGTTGGTCATGTAATGTATGCACAAATTCGTTGTTGTTTTTGCTTTTTTATCTATTTTTTTTTTTTCATGAAGATAATTTTTGTGGTATCTTTTAATTGCATACTTTGTTGTGCTTTTTATAATTGTGGTTGTTAACATTTTTCCAACATATTTAAGCTGTTGCATAGATTCACAATAAGGATAAATCAGGATTATTAGCTTTAGAAGAAAATTAATTACGCTAAGCAACAACAATAATTTGTACTGATAATCAGTATTGTTTACGTGATGTGTTAAGCCTAGTACTCTGTTCGAAATGTTTAGCAACATTTATTAATTCACAGGGAAAATTTGACATTTAAAAAGTGGTGCTTATCTCGCGATTTGGAAAAATTTGACGATTTTATTGCTTTTAAGTATACCACATTGTTTTACAAATGTTAACAAAAGCCAGGTGATCAGATGTTGTTTGAAAAATTCCGCATGAAATAAAACCCATTTGCTTTATTTCACAGCTTTGATAAAATGTTGCCAGAAACATTTCAAAGTTTTTTCACAGCAAAAACAGAGTACTACTTCAGCAATATTTTTTCATGACTTTTTCATACCAATTTTTCATGCATTCCGCGTGAAAAACTGAACACAGAACCAGGCTTTATGAACTTTTAACTACAGAAAAAACAAAATTTGAAATTTTATAAATAAACTACTGTGCCCGCCACTTCTGAGCGTCCTTGCAATATTTTGCTCGATTTTGGTTTAAAAGTATTCCACACCAATTGTAAGACAACAATGTAATTCCACAAAGTAAAAATACAAACTTTCTTCAATTTGCGCCTAATGTTGTGCAATAGTTTTTAAAAGATCCCAGTTTTAAACCGAAAATTTCAGTACTTTTAAACCGGAAATTGCGTTTTCTCACTGGTTTTTCTCTACTTTCTCTTGGAAATAAGTTATTTTTGCGGAAAAAGGTATCCTATATTGGAATCAGGATACTATGGTACCTTCTCACAAAATTTTGTTACAATCCATTCAGTAGTTTTTACGTGATGCGAACACAAATGAAAAGCAGATAGACAGACGAAAATAAGTTACTATTTTATTAGATGTATAGATTATCTATACTTTTCGTGTAGAGTTTTTGGAAAGCAGTTTACTAGTAATATTCTTTGAGAAAAATTTTCACATGGTTATTTTGAAGGGCCATATAGCCCATGGACCTTTGTGACAACATTATTATTGGATAAGAAACCGGCAGTTTCAAGATTTAAGGAAACAATCGGAGTATAATCGCAGATTTTATTCGCAATTTACTCAGTAACTAGTTATTCTCAAAACATTAAGTATAAATTTAATTAAACATTTTATTCAGTCTTATATAGTGCTATTTTTATTATATATCTTTTTAAAATTCTAGTTAATGTGACCCCAGATAGTTTGTGGAACTTGTTAGTATACCGATACTCCATACCAGTTTTATGAACGATCGAACAACACAGAGGATTAGTATAAGAAACCTGGCTCAAAACTGGATTATAAATTGATTCCTTAAACAGACGATGTGGCGATTGCCATTAGGGCTAAATTTTCTCCCACTTTACGGTAGAATATATAGAACTACCAGGTGGATTGTCCAAAAAATATGAAGAGCGCAAGCTTACAGTAAAAAAAATGGGACAAAGATTAATTTTTTCAAAGGGAAGTCGAAAACCTCTTGTACATTAAACAGTTGTATGAGCAAGCTCATCTAATGGTTGTGCTCATAATCTCGTGAGCAAGTGGTGATACTCGAACACAAACAAGCCTACTGAGTACATGCCTACTCACCCCATACTATTAGTAAGCAAACCTCTGCTCGTATCATAAACGCAATCAGCTCACTGAGTAAAACAAACTTTCTATACTAGTGAGTGCGGTGTTTACTCATCTAATGTTCAAGACACTCAGTGTGTTTTGTTTATTAGTTGTATAGAACTAAGTTTTGGTTGCAATTGTAGTTTTAAGTTTTCTTATATTTCTTATGACATGAATATTCGTTGTCAAAAGTAAAACACATATGTATGTGTACATCAAAATGCACGCAATTTTGACGTCGGTTGAAATTCGTCATACGCGGCGAACTCAGAATTAGATTTATTTCTATTTCTTATGCCGGCGTACGACAAACGAATTTAGTTTTAATTATTTTAGTGAATAAACTTTCTTTTACTTTAATTAATTTATTTTTAGTTTATAGCATTTAAAATAAGTGTACAAAATAGTACAAAATTTTTTTTTTTTTTTTTTAGTTGTGTTTTTGTTTATGTTTAATTTTATAAGAATAATTATTTTATATGATCACTCTATCAGATGGTTTTTTTATTAATGTTTGCTGGTCGTACCAACGAGTAACGATGAGTAGACAATAATAAAAAGCGAAGACCAGCGATCTAAATGCAATGATCTTGCAGAGTTTCCATAAGCAAGTTTGAGTAAGTATGAGTAATTATTAAACATAATAACAATGAACTTGAGCAAATTCAAGCAGATTGAGGCTTTGAGTGAAACACGACAACAGTTCGAGTGTACGAACAAAATACACAGAATTTTTTAACAAACGGTTTCTGTATTACAGGCGAGCGTCTCGTTTAAATAATTTGTATAGGAATCACTCAAAAAATTGAGTGCTTTTCATACAAATTTTCTAGACGAGCCGCTCGCCTGTAATACAGAAACCGCACATATGCTGGGAATACAACACGACGAATTCGTCGGTACAAAATCGCTGTGTATATTTGTCGTATGAAACACACTAACGACTACAAACATCTGGTAAAGTCACTTACTGTTTGAGCAAAGAAAGAAAAAATTAATTGAAGAATTTTAATTTTTTTTTTAATCATTAAAATACTAATTCAATGAAATATTATAATAAGCGTGTTATGAGCTTCGTTTTTCGTGCTTATACAGTGCTTTATTATACATAAATTTTCTAACGAGTTCAAAGCAGTGACGGTCTAAATGTATCCAGCTTAAAGAAGACTATATTGGGAATTAAAACGATATGTTGCTAAAAAAAAAAATATATCATTCTTAGGCCCATTAATACAACTTGCCTTTAGCTAAAGTTAGGATTTTATTGGAGCGATAAGTAGTTTTTTGTTATAATAATGAGGACCATGCTCATTGTTATAACTTGTACTTATAGTAAGTGATAGATAAAAGATGGTTTTTAGCTTACTTTTAATATCGGAAAACTATTTATCGCTCCAACTAAATCCCAACTTTAGCTAAAGGCAAGTTATAATAATGGGCCTTAAAGTTACAGAATTATTAAACTTCCGTCATAGTAGAAAAATTTAGAAGATAACAGCTCCTGTATATTAAATACTAAGAGTAGTAATTACAATTTGCTAAAGCCATTCTAAAGCATTTTGTTGCTTCTGTGCACAGCACTGAATGGTTGTCACGGTTGGGTGGTCCAAGTAACTTTTTTAAAATGAAATTAAAAAAAAAAAAATTAACTTAATATCTCTTGGTATATTAAAGCTTCATTAAAACCTAAAAAAATTTCCCATTAATTAAAGAACATGTTTCCATTCATATGGCTCCCACAGCTACTTCGCACTAGCTCATTCTAAGAATTTGTTGATGGTTTCTGGTTCTCACGAACGGCTCGAACTCACCCTTACGTGTGGATCGTTTATATGTTATTAGCATAGCATGGCACGGCATATCACTTAAAAAGTCTAAGGGAATCAAATAGCTGCTCCAAGGCATTCAACTGACAACGAAAAGACACGATTACCAAAGATAGAATGTGTTATTTTGTTTTTTTCTAAAAGACAACGTTTTGGTTTTGCTAAAACCAAAGATTATCCAAGTTCATAGATTCTATTTCACACCGCCATAACGGCTTTGTGGCACTCGCCGTTGACTGAATTGGCGTTGTCAGTCACGTTTTGGAAAAATGGGCCACACTAAACAGTCACTCCATATAGATGCATTGGCTTCTCTACAATGGGTTTAGCAATTCCCAGGCGCAGCAATTTTGTTTGCTGAAAACATCCTGGTAAGAAAAGATGGGATGAGGTTCAAGCGAAAAGTGATGATTTTGTTCCGCAAAGGTATAATATTTCGGACAAAAGAAAAACCTATCGGTGTCAAAATAACATATGATTGAAAACAGTACTTTTTTCCTTACCACCCGTTAGGTGGGATACATGAAACAATTAAAACTTTATTTCAGGTTGTTTTCATTCGCTTTATGATTTTACTTCCTTGTTTGCTCTCCTACTCTCCATTTAAAAGTTTGAAAAGTTTGTATTTCGTTTTCTATTTTTCAATTTTAAGTTTTACTTCGCTCTAAGCTATTTTTTAACACACAAAAATTCAATTATGGTTGCTTAAAAAAAATATTTGAATTCATGAATTAAAAAATAAATGAAACTTGTTACCTTTTTCTAGACTTGAACTTAATGTTATGATTAAAGTTCCTCATTCAATTACAACTTGTTTTGTTTTCTTTTTCCTTTTTTTATCACCAAGTTTTCTTTTGCCGCTTCTTTTAATTTCAAACCACCCCACAAAGTGAGTTTAAGAGTTAAAGGAGAACGAGTAAAGAAAAAACAAACAAAAATTTTTTTGCTGGATAAAAGAAAGATAAATCTATCAACAAGTAGCAATTAATTGTTGTGCTTTTCAGCAACAAAACATTAACATTATTTCTAGTTGTTACTTTAACTCTCCTATTATTCTGCTGCTCAGTATGACTCCATCTACAACTTTTTATGAAAAATTGTTTTTAAAAGTATTTTCAAAAACAGTTACGAGCAAAAAAAATGCAACGCTACTTCATATAATATTTCTTATTACTATATTCAATTAACTTAAAAAAAATAACAATTAAAAACATTCTGTTTTAGTTTTTATTGCAGGCATGTAAATATTTTATATAAAACAAGCTATCCCCCTGCGCTTCGCTACACCCATCAACAAAAAATAATAAAAAATGCAATAAACACTTGGAAGAGAACTATAGCCAATCTATAACTCGAGCACACACGATACTCTCACGACAAAACTGTTTCAGTTTTTTGTGCAAGGTACGACGCCTACTGTTCCCATCCAATGTCTATGGTACACGATAATTACTTTTTCACTTTATATGGGAGGTACCACACCCACTATTTTAATACAGCCTGTGTTTCGCTAAACTATGTATATTAATAAGGGTACTTCTGGTGTTAAATTTCAAGGCTACTTAAAAAGTGGGAGTAAAAGGGGGTGTGGTAAATTTTTCCTTCCGTAAAAACACAAGTTTGGATGTGAAGAAGATTTTAAAAAATTGGCCAAATCGGTGCAACCATTCTTAAGTGATGCGATTACCAACGAACGACATTTGATATTTTTAGGGTTCCGTACCCAAAGGGTAAAACCATTACCCTTTTATTTTCGCTACAATGTCAGTCCGTCCGTCTGTCAGCGCCTTTCATCTCTAGAACTGTAATTCGTATTAAACATTTGCATAAATGTATGTATGTATATGCACATATTTTGTAATGCGCAACTGCCGGCGTTTACAGTAACAAAATTTTTTACAAATCTCATTTATGAGAAATTTCATAAATGAACGCTCATAAATGAAAAAAAAAAAATTAAAAAAAAATTAAAAAACATTTATGTAAAAGAACATTAATGAGAATGAGCTAATTCATTACATATCACATATAACTATAATACGGATATTCTTCGTTTTTCACAGTTCACGTACATATGTGTGCTAAAAAACTAAACAGTTACACTCACTCATGTGTGATCGTAGGCAGAGCATTCTTTGTTATTCGTTTATAAGCCTGGAAAAAATAAATAATTTTAGAAATCTCATTTATGAGAAATGTCATAAATGTTGAAATTTCAACGCTCATAAATGTAAAATTCTTAAACCTGGATTTCAATGACGTCGTTGTTCTTGTTATGCACAGTAAGATATATTTAAAAAAAAATCTCTCGTTCTATTCAGAACACACACATTCTGCTAGTATCTACTTTTTCTTTATCTCTCAACAATAATACGCCTACAAAATCACTAATACAATATTTTTGTTTTAATATCTTAAAAAAAACAAATTGATTTTAAAGATTTCTCTAGCGTTGTTGCTTTTGTTATGCACAGTACTGTTTATATTAAAAACGCTCAAAACTAACAAATGCTTAAAAACAATGTTTTAAAAGTAATTCAACAGTAGGACTAAGAGATCTTTTAGAAGACTAGAAAATGTAATCGTTTGCATGGGCCGAAACACTAACGTTTATTATTATTTTCTTAGAAAATAAAATAAACAATTGTTGCTGCATTTGATGTTTTTGTTTTTTCTAAAAGTTATTTGATGTTTTGTTTAACAAAATATGCTAATATTTATGTACCATAGTCATTGTTGCTTATGTTTATTTCAAAAATCATAAAACTTTTTGTTTGTTTGTTTTCTTATTCATTGTTGAATATTAACAATTTTCTTTTGCCTTAAAACGTTTCTGTTTCTAAAAAATAAATAAAAAAAATTATAAAATATTTTTTAAAAGTTTTCACTTATTTTTGATGAAAAGAATATATAAACTTACATAGTTTCTGTTAATGTTGATGTCGATGCAGATTTCTTTAGAAGGATTTTACATTTAAAAGCTTACAAATGAAAGTGTAAACAATCTGATTTTGTAGAGGAGAGAGAATAGAGGATATGAAAGGAATACAGCCTCAACAATGTTCGAATTACGTGTTCTGTTGTTTTTCTTAATTACGGGCAAAAATAAATTTCAAGCCATTAAAACAGCAACCGAAAATTTGCTTAATTTAAACTAAAGCAAAACTCTAACCAGATATAGCAAAAAAGCAAACCAGAATCTTTTACAACTGAAATTTATGCTTGAATTTTAATTGCAATATAAAATGAGAAGAACAGATTGCCTACTATCCAGAAATCCTTAAGATAGTTAAAGTATTTTTTGAAGTAAATATGCATAATTACAACAGAACATACAAATTTAAGCAATAATTTAAATAGAATTGCAAAATGTAGAGAAAGAAAAATATTTGTACCGTGCCTATACCCTCGTAGCTATACACAGGTCAGACGTTTGGGTAAGAAATTAATTAATTAATTAAAATTTTCTATAACAATTTTGTATATAAATTTACAATACAAATATTTTATTAAAATTTCAAATGAAAATATTCCATAAAAATTTTCGATAAAATATTTTCGATAAAATATTTTCTATAAAAATTTCCAATAAAAAATTTTCTATAAAAATTTCCAATAAAAAATTTTCTATAAAAATTTTCAATAAAAAATTTTCTATAAAAATTTCCAATAAAAAATTTTCTATAAAACTTTCCAATAAAAAATTTTCTATAAAAATTTCCATTAAAAAATTTTCTATAAAAATTTCCGATACAAATTACCGATAAAAATTTAAAATACAAATTTCCGATACAAATTTCCGATAAAAATTTCCGATACAAATTTCCGATAAAAATTTCCGATACAAATTTCCGATAAAAATTTCCGATAAAAATTTCCGATACAAATTTCCGATAAAAATTTCCGATACAAATTTCTGATAAAAATTTCCGATAAAAATTTCCGATAAAAATTTTCTATAAAAAGTTCCGATAAAAATTTTCTATAAAAAGTTCCGATAAAAATTTTCTATAAAAAGTTCCGATAAAAATTTTCTATAAAAATTTCCGACAAAAATTTTCTATTTAAATTTCCGATAAAAATTTACTATAAAAATCCGATAAAAATTTACTATAAAAATCCGATAAAAATTTACTATAAAAATCCGATAAAAATTTACTATAAAAATCTGATAAAAATTTTCTATAAAAATTTCCGATAAAATTTTTCTATAAAATTTTCGCTAAAAATTTGCTATAAAATTTTTTATTAAAATTTCCGGTAAAAATTTTCTATTAAAATTTCCGGTAAAATTTTTCTGTAAAAATTTCCGGTAAAATTTTTCTGTAAAAATTTCCGGTAAAATTTTTCTGTAAAAATTTCCGCCAAAATTTTTCTGTAAAAATTTCCGGTAAAATTTTTCTGTAAAAATTTCCGCTAAAATTTTTCTGTAAAAATTTCCGCTAAAATTTTTCTGTAAAATTTTCCGCTAAAATTTTTCTGTTAAAATTACCGGAAAATTTTTTCTGTAAAAATTTCCGGTAAAATGTTTCTGTAAAAATTTCCGGTAAAATTTTTCTGTAAAAATTTCCGCTAAAATTTTTCTGTAAAAATTTCCGCTAAAATTTTTTGTAAAAATTTCTGCTAAAATTTTTCTGTAAAAATTTCCGCTAAAATTTTTCTGTAAAAATTTCCGCTAAAATTTTTCTGTAAAAATTTCCGGTAAAATTTTTCTGTAAAAATTTCCGCTAAAATTTTTTGTAAAAATTTCTGCTAAAATTTTTCTGTAAAAATTTCCGCTAAAATTTTTCTGTAAAAATTTCCGCTAAAATTTTTCTGTAAAAATTTCCGGTAAAATTTTTCTGTAAAAATTTCCGGTAAAATTTTTCTGTAAAAATTTCCGCTAAAATTTTTCTGTAAAAATTTCCGGTAAGATTTTTCTGTAAAAATTGTCGGTAAAATTTTTCTGTAAAGATTTCCGGTAAAATTTTTTTGTAAAGATTTCCGGTAAAATTTTTCTGTAAAAATTTCCGGTAAACTTTTTCTTAAAAAATTTCCGGTAAAATTATTATTGCAGATCTCCAGGTAGACGATAATACCTTTCCTGTTACACTAAAGTATGTATATTAATAATGGGATTACTGGTGCTAAATTTCAAGCATCTAACTAAGCTACTTAAAAAGTGGGCTAAAAGTGGGCGTGGTCAATTTTTTTTTCGTAAAAGCCTAAGCTGGGTTATGATTAAGATTAAAAAAAATTGGCCAAATCTGTGCAGCCGTTCTTAAGTGATGAATTTTAAAGTTTGGATGATGTTGTTCTTTTGTGTAGAGGTTAAGGGCTTGTGCCACACATAGGAGTGCCTGCGATTGTTGTACAACATAATGTCAACTCAACGCATATATGACATTGTCCCAATAGTCAACTGGGTATGAAATATTTATGGAAACAGAGAGAGAGGGGAGACATAAACGCTTCGCTATGTTTACTGCTCATAGTAGTGGTTTTTTTAAGGTGCCTCTCTTGATGAGTTTTTAACATTTTAAGGAAGTACCTGTCGAACGGTTTTATGGCATTCAACAACACCAGACTCCCTTTCGAGCTCTATTTCAGGTGGTTTTGTGGACATTTAAAGATGTTAAGTGATTTTTATAATTATAAAATAATAAAAATATAATAAATAAATATGTTAAAGACATCCATACAATTTATGTGCAAATGTTAATGTTAAATATAATCGATAAATTTTGTGCAGAGAGAAACTTCACGGTTTTTATTGTTATTTTACGTAAAGAAAAAATTCTTTCAATATCAATTTCAGTTATAAAGTATTTTTTCACATTCTGTTGAAAGTATTGTAAAAATTCTTTTTTTTTTTTGTGAATGAAATGTGGTTTTTATAAATTATTTGCAGTAGCATTCAAAATATTTATGCCGATTTCAATATTTTTATTATTAAGTTGAACAACGAAGTCTACCATTAAACCATTCAAAGAGTATCCCTCCCATTCAATCAATAAACCATTAACCATCATGGACGTTGAACATTAAGCACTGTGTGCAGATGGACGTTAAACAGTTGTACCAGTCAGTTGGCATTGTCGTCATTCTTCAGTCAATTGCCACTGCGGTACTCGCTGATTTCTTCTTTTTTATGATGTTTTGTTTGTTTATTTCTCTTCGGTTATAATAATGGTTTCCACAATACTGAAAAATATAAACAACTCTTAGCTCTATAGTATGCTTCGCTGAACGTATATCTTTTATCACAAAATAGTATTAAAAATAATTTTATATTATTCTTCACTACTACCAAGCAAACAGCTAACGGTCATTTAGAGTCCAAACGCTTAATTCCTCTAAAGTCAAAATGGTAAACATAAACCAACTTTTGCTAAAACGAACCATTGTGCAACTGCAATCTTTTTTTATTTCCTGAGTTATATATGTACTCTGCAATAGCTTAAGATCTCATAGCAATAAACCAAATTGTATTTCAGCTTTATTTAAAATTTTCTATTGTGTTTTTAACTGGCATGACTTCTGGTAGTTTTCGTAAAAAGCCATATTTTTATATTGTGTATTTTATTTTTGTCGTTTTTATTGAAACCGGAAAAAATCCCCTAAAGTTATTGAAGCGTGCCATCAACGTATGTTTTTTTTTTTTTTTTTTAATTTTACACATATAATGGAAAAAAAATTTTTTTTTCTATTTTATAAATAAAATGGGTCCCCTTCCCGGCACAGTCTGGAAGTACACCTTCTTCGATTTTCATCTTGATCTGCCTAATATTTAATACAAATATCTGTAAAAATTTTCCTTATTACTATATAATTTTCGCTAAAAACTTGCTAAAACATTTTAAGTAAAAATTCTTCATTAAAATTTTCGGTAAAAATTTTCTATAAAATTTTCCGATAAAAGTTTTCTATAAAAATTTCTGATAAAAATATTCTATAAAAACTTACGATGAAAATATTCTATAAAAATTTCCGATACAATTTTCTTATAAAGATTTCCGATAAAAATTTTCAAAAAAAATTTAGATAAAAATTTTCTATAAAAATTTTGTAAAAATTTTCCGATAAACATTTAAAAAAAAAAATTCCGTGAAAATTTTTGTAAAAAAAAATTCCGATAAAATTTTGTATAAAAATTTGCGATACAAATATTTTATTAAAATTTTCAATGAAAATATTCTATAAAAATTTCCGATAAAATTTTTTTATAAAAATTTCCAATAAAAATTTTATATAAAAATTTCCGATAAAAATTTTCTATAAAAATTTCCGATAAAAATTTTTGATAAAAATTTTCTATAAAAGTTTCCAGTAAAATATTTCTATAACAATTTCCGTTAATTTTTCTATAAAAATTTCCGTTAATTTTTCTATAAAAATTTCCGTTAATTTTTCTATAAAAATTTCCGTTAATTTTTCTATAAAAATTTCCGTTAATTTTTCTATAAAAATTTCCGTTAATTTTTCTATAAAAATTTCCGTTAATTTTTCTATAAAAATTTCCGTTAATTTTTCTATAAAAATTTCCGTTAATTTTTCTATAAAAATTTCCGTTAATTTTTCTATAAAAATTTCCGTTAATTTTTCTATAAAAATTTCCGTTAATTTTTCTATAAAAATTTCCGTTAATTTTTTTATAAAAATTTCCGTTAATTTTTCTATAAAAATTTCCGTTAATTTTTCTATAAAAATTTCCGTTAATTTTTCTATAAAAATTTCCGTTAATTTTTCTATAAAAATTTCCGTTAATTTTTCTATAAAAATTTCCGTTAATTTTTCTATAAAAAATTCCGATAAAAATTTTCTACAAAAATTTTCAATAAAAATTTTCTACAAAAATTTCCAATAAAAATTTTCTATAAAAATTTGCGATAAACATTTTCTATAGAAATTTCCGATAAAAATTTTCTATAAAAATTTCCGATAAAAATTTTCTATAAAAATTTCGGATAAAAATTTTCTATAAAAATTACTAATAAAAATTTCCGATAAAAAAAATTTTCTATAAAAAATAAAAGTTTTCTATATAAATTTCCAACAAAAGTTTTCTATATAAATTTCGAACAAAAGATTTCTATAAAAATTTCCAATAAAAATTTTCTATAAAAATTTTTAATAAAAAATTAAAAAATAAAATTTTCAATAAAAAATTTCGATAGAAATTTTTAATAAAAAATAATAATTTCCAAAAAAAATATTTATAATAAATTTCTATTTAAAATAAAATAAAAACTTTCTATAAAAATTTGATGAAAATTTTTTATATTAAAACAAAATAATTCAATTTAAATAATCACACTGAATAAACAGACCATAAAACACATTGAAGCATTAAAAATACACAACATGACCCATAACCCCAGCCTCGATTAATTGGTGTAATATGGGACAAGTAGCCTACAGGGCCGTTGTCAATAATCAATTAACATTGCTGACACCTAAAATATTAAAAAAATAGACTTCAAAGACAATGTCAGCAGAACAACAATAAATATAAATAAGACAAGAATAAAAATTACAAAGTGCTAAGCGATTGCAGCTCTTGTCGGAATTTTTTAGTCTTGAAATGAAATAGTTTTATAAATGACAATTTTAGAAATAACATAATTTACAAGATAAGACCAAAAAGGTCACATCGAATCACGATTTCTTGGGAGCATGCTGTTATTTCTTTATCTGTATTTTTTACTTTTTGTTACAGTAGGGCAATGTAAAATATACAATGGGTAAATTTTTAAGAGCAATAAATTTTTATTGATTTTTTATAACAAAAATATTTCTTAAATATTCATTTCACTCCTTAAATTGTACGATTAAAATTAGTTAAAGTCAGCATTAAGCTTAAAGTAGTCAGCTAGTAACTCGAGCAACATTATAGTCTTGAATTTGCTTGCAATTTTATTTTATTTTAATTTGCATTTTGTTTTCGAAAAAATAAAAAAACCTCTAGCAAAAACACAATTTCATAATCTTTCACCTCTACCAGTAGATTTAAAACCTGTTCAGGATTTTTGCAGCCTAATATTATGCCACAATATATTTCTATTGTTTTGCTTGAAGAGTATGCATTTTTTAAACTCCTTTTTTCATTTTTCTTTTATAACCTCATTTTTAAGTACTTCAACGTAAATGTAGGTGAATGCGCTTTTCGACCTACACAGATCATTATTATCGTCGTCATCATTTTCTTGTTTTATATGCTGAAAATGCAAAGTAATACTTAAAAAGGCAGAAAGTAGCTTAAAAACAAAAAAATGTTACAAGAATAGAAAAATAATAAAAGAAAGCAACAAACTGGAGCAAATAAAAATAATACCTCAAACAGATAACAAACCTTTTATATAAAATATTCGCTGGCTTAATTTCTTTTGTATGTTTATAAGATTTAAAAAAAATTCTTTTTTAGCTTATAATAAATGTATTCTGTATAATTTAAATGTAATAAGAAACAAATTATACTACATACTTGTAATTTAATGCTTCTTAATCAAGTGCATACTTTAGGGATGCATAGCAATTTGTTTTAAATGGCATAATTTGTGGCAGATGTAAATAAAATAACCAATTTAAATATTTAATGTGAACTTAGAACCCTCGAAATTATATTTTTTCTCATAAATATTTTTTTAATAAAACTGAAGTGGGCTACACTCAACTTTACCATACCGAATGGAAACATATATTTGTATGGATATATTACATAAACAACAAAAGTTCGAAGTATATTCGAATCGAAAAATTAATTATTTTTTATTCGGGGTGCTAGGTAAACTACCCCTAGCCCCTTCCCGATTATGGCCAAAATTTATTTCTTCACCTCCATAAACCAAAGGCACATAGTGAATTTCATATTTATATGTCATACGGTATGACCTGCAGAGCGTTCACAAAATTTGGGGGTAAGGAAACTACCCCTTGCCCCCTCTCGATTATGCCCAAAAACTATGCAAAAGCTATTCATCTCCATATACTAAAGGCACATTCAATATTTAATTTTGATATGTCAAACGGTATGACCGGTACAAACTCCACAAAAATAGTGGCATACACACCCACCCATAACAGACATCATCGCGAAAATAGTCAAAATGGATTCAGGAGACCTCTAAACTTATAAATCCGTCGAAATCTCGACCTCGATTTTTTTCATGGTTACTATACTTTACCTTATACTACGGTATGGTACAGTAAAAAAGAATTTTCCCCACTGCTTCAAACATCAGCTTTTTGTGGCAAATCAGCCACAGGTGTATTTTTTAAGTGGTTGACTTTTTAAATACATAAATTTAAGAATAACAGAAAATTGTTTGTGGGTTATTTTTAAAGACCTGTTACTTAAGAAAACTCCACAAGAAAAAGTCTAACAGTTTACATCATCTCCACGAGAGATGGCCAGGCACTCAAATTGCTTGTCCAGAACGCCCAATGTTGCAAAAGAAGTTGGTAATCATCAGCCTGAAACGCTCGCCGTATCGTTCTCAAAGCAAAAATATAGAGAGATAACGCCACCAGTTGCTCTTGGATCGCGTGTGGTTTGGTATCATCCTAAACAATTTTGTTTGTTGACATCCGTAAATGGGCCTAAACGCTGAAAAAGATTTTTCGTTGAAAGTTGGCCGAAAAACGCAATTTTAATCAAATAATATTATCATTTGCACGAGTTGAGTTGAATACTACTACTATCTGTCGTTGGTGATCTGGCAAAACAGGCGGAATAAATGACAGCCAATTTGACAGAAGTAGCGTTAACAATACGGCCTATGACCAACAACTGTCAAAGTTCAAAGATCATATTTATTAAAAATATTTTTTTTTACCCCCTCTAACAAATTACAAAAAAAGCGAAAATTTCAAATTAGAAATTCATGTCAGGTTTCCACAATAAATATTTATGTTTTGAGAAGTTGTGTTACTACAAACATCCATTCCCTTTAGAATTTGCGTGAAACTTTTCGATAATTTTTTATGATTATTCTTTTGCAACAAAACGTAAAACGTATTTAAGAGACAAGTATGTGAAAAGCTTAGAAATTCACATTAGAAATTTTAACACTCAATTAAGATTCAAGGAAAATCGTTGTCGCGTACGAAATTCTCATTTTTTTCTCAAATGTCTGTGTATAATTTTCTTTAACACCTTTTTGATGTGTTCTTTCTTGCGCTTTTATTTTATGGCTCATTTTCTGATGAAAAAAATTGCATAAAGAAAATGTTAATGATTTTTTAAAGCAGTAAAAAATCTCATTTGTTTTTATTGATTCTTGATGTGTATTTTTCATGGCATTCTAGTGACATTCGCTTATTTCCAAGTTTGAAATTATTTTCTATGCTGTTTTTTTATTGTTCTTGCTTCATACATAGATACTATAAGAAACGTGTTAAAGGATGAATTTATTAATATATTTAATCGTCTTGTAATTATCTATAAAATATTTCTTTCTTATTTAATGCTTTTTTAATTTCCTTAAGAAATATCAAAATAAATTTTGCTATATATAATTTTGATAGCTACAAATTATTAAATTATCGATAATCAAAAATAAAAAAGGACATTTTCAAAAAAAAAAAAAAAAGGTTTTTGGAATCAAGTTCTCCAGCATAAAAAGCTATATTTTTTTCTTTTTAAAGGAAAATTTTTTGACAACAAATTTATCGATAACAATTTTTCTATGCATTTGTCGATAACAACAGACAAACGATAAAAAATTTTCATCGCAAATTTATTCAAAATCAAAACAACTTCTAACAAATAATCGATGCACCGCAAAATAAGTTTTCTAAATTTCAAGATATAGAAATGACAGCAAAAACCGATTACTCTTTTTAGAAAATTTACGTTTAAACCAGTGGAAACTTTTGGAAGCAAGAAAAATGGCTACTAAGAAAACAAACTGGAAAACAAATGAAAAATAAAACTTCAAATATCACCAAGAGAAAATTTGATATAGCCAATTTATCGGTAACAAGAAAAAAATTCTACAAAATATTATCGATAACAATAAATTTTATCAATAACAAGAAAAACTTTTCTATAGGAAATATATTGATAAGGAGAGGAAATTCCTATTATCAATAAATTGATCTAAAAAAACGAAAAATTTCTATAGAAAAATAGGCGAGAACAATAAAAAAAATTTCTATCGATAACGACAAAAATTATTCTCTAGAAAATTTATCAATAACAGAAAATTTTTTATAGAAAATTGTCCATAAATAAATGTATAGAAAATTACCGCTAAAAAGTAAAATTTCTCTATAAAATGTTATCGATAACCCATTATTACTTTTTTTTTAGCAAATTTACGTTAAAAACCAGGTGCAACTTTTAAAAGCAAGAAAAATGGTTATAAGAACACAAATTAAAACAAAAGATTAGTGAAATGAAAAAACTTCAAAAGTTACCATGAAAAAATTTTCTATAGCGAATTTACCGGTAACAAGAAGAAAATTCTATAGAATATTATCGATAACAATAAATTTTATCAATAACAAGAAAAACGTTTTTCTAGCAAAAAAACGATAAAAAAACGATAAAAAAAACGATAAAAAAATCCTTTTATCAATAAATTGATCTGTAAAACGAAAAACTTCTATGGAAAAAAACTTTATCGATAAAAACAAAAATTATTCGGTAGAAAATTTATGAATAACAAAAAATTGTCTATAGAAAAATTGTCCATAAATAAATGTGCATAGAAAATTGTCGATAAAATGTATAATTTTTCTATAGAAATTTTATCGATAACTACAAAAACTTTTCTATAGAAAAAATTATTGATAAGTAGAAAAAAAAATTTTTATCAAAAAATTGATCTACATATATCAACGAAAAATTTTTATAGAAAAATAAACATAAACAACAAAATGGGTGTTATAGAAAATTTATCGATATAGAACATTAAGCAAAAAACATTTTTTGTTAAAAAAATAATTCTTGTTAAAAACGACGAAAAATTTTTATAGAAAAATTAGCCACAATAATAAAAATTTTCTAGATAAACAACAAAAATTGTCCTATAGAAAATTTATGAAAGAAGCAGATCTACAGAATGAAAAAAAAAAATTATATAGGAAATTCTCGATAACAACTAAAACTTTTCTTTAGGTAATTTATAACACTTCAGGAGGTCCACCGCTTCCACACGATTCTCACTAAGTTTTAAACCATTAAAAAAAATTCGTTAACCTTTTCAAACTGTTCACAAAAGATTTTGATTCTCCAGTAATTCTTTTTTTTTAAGAGAAGTAACACTCAGGCCTATATTAAATGTGTTACTTCCTTCGGAAACAGATAGGAGTAAATAAGACAGATGGTTAGTGTGATAGTAACGCTTCGCGGTCAACTTCCCTTAGAGCCCTTACTCTAAAATATTATTGGAAAATTTTGTTGCTCATGTAGATAATCATCGATTTTTGTCGATCCATCTGTTTTCGCATAACGTAAAGAGCACTGGACGGATTTAAATAAAATTTTATGGGTTTATATGTATATCTGTGGCTACAAGAAAAAATTGCTTAAGCTTTATTCAGTATTTTAAAGTAGACCATGTTAAGATTTTCCTTTTCCCTTAACAATATTTTTTTTTCTCGGCACTTTATAAATTAAGAAATATGTCGTTCTGCGTTCTCAAAAATAACACATTCAAATAAATGCACGATAACCTAAGCAGTTATTATTTTGTGCCACAGATATATAAGATACTTAAACTGAATGAGAATTTAATGAATGCTAAGTATTAAAACTAAAGCATTTGAAAAGACAAACAATATTTAACGATTTATAACACTTTAAAACACATAGTTATGAAGGTTATCAAAATTCGTCTGTATGTTGCTTTTTTTATTTTTTTCCCCATAACTCACTCATTTATGAACCGATTTTAAAAATTAAAAGGTGTCCCCATCCAACATAAGTATCTTTTGAAGCGTAAATGACGCCGATTTAAAATTAAAAAATATGACTCTATCTTTTGAACCTTAGTAGACAAACACTTGAAAATTAGACAGAATGTGTACTGTTATGTCCCTTATAATACTATGTATAAATATAAAAAATTTTAAATTAAAGGGTGTCTCAATAGTTGATGCAATTTGATGTATATGGCCAAACATTTAAACCGTTGCAGCTACACAGTTGCAATTTACAAAAAAAATGTATTGCTAAGTCTTCTATAAATAACACTAAGTATAAAATTTAAAATTGGAAATTAAAGGTTGTCCCAATTGGTGCTGTTATTTGACGCACATGGCTTTATCTTTTGAAAGGTTACAGACAGATGTTTGAAATTTAAACAAATTATGGTTTGCTGCCTCAGCAATAAGTGTAAATAAATAAAGGGTGTCCCCATAGACGTTTATTGCCTTAGCTTTTGAATAGTTATAGACCGACACTTGAACGAAAATTTCTATTTAATTATACCCTTCACCACAGGTAGAAAGGGTATATATAAGTTTGTCATTCCGTGTGTAATTTGTACAATATTCATTTCCGACACAATAAAGTATATATATTCTGAATCCCTATACATAGAGACGTTGATTAAGCGATGTCCGTCTGTCCGTGTTCGGGTAGCAAAGACATTTGCTACCCGATTCAAAAAATTTAAGCACACCAATCTGTCAGGCATAATTTCGAAAATTTTCGAATTGTAATTCAGCAACATTGGCTCATTTTTTTGGACGCTTCGTGCCAAAAACCACGCCCTCCTATATTTTTTCACTTTTTTTTAATTTTTTCGGCTTTAATCATTTTCTTTTACTTTTTTGTCAAATAAATATTAGACCGCGACAGGTAGAAAGCAAGGAGTGCATATAGATCTCGGGGGATCAATAATACCGTGCGAGGGGCGATTTTTGTTTATTTTAGGTTGGTAGGGTTTTTCTGCTTTGATTTGTATTAAAGACCTTTATAGAAAGCAATACACATAGTGGTAGCCAATGGACCCACAGGGTACCCACTGGTAAATATGAGTGCTTAAGGGGCACATAGGAGGAATTGAATTAAATTCTTTATTAATAATAATTGTTTTACAATATACAATGAAGAAATTGTTGAGGCGAGTTGGCAAAAAAGGTCAATATGAGGAAATTTTTTTAAGGAATTTTTTTTTTTTGCTTTAGTTTGGCAATTCTAACTCAATATAGATTACACGAAGGTCCTAAATTTAACAAAAAAAAATTTAATTAAAAAATTTTAAAAAAAATTTAAATATTTACAAAAATGTTTAAAAAAATATTTCCAAAAGATATTTTTACAGAAAAATTTTCGAAAAGAATTTTCACACACAATTTTTGCAAAATATAAAAAAATGTTCATATTTCTATGAAAATAAAAACCATGACTGCAACATTTTTTTAATATTAAGAATATATTTAATGGATATAGAGAAACATATTTTCTAAATGCTATGAGATCTCTGTTTTAAAACCTAGATGAATAAAACACATAGACAACATCAGGCTACCGACTACAAACTGTCAAAAATAAAATGCACGCGTTTATAGGTAAACGATTATTTTGAAGTCAGTATAGCTACATGGCTACACGACCGCCGTTGTGGCTGTCGCCAGCTTAGGCTAATTTCTATTTTATTCAACAAAAGAAAATGTCACAAAATTGTAAAATAAAAATTCGTATGAACAGAAAAAGTTTTTGAGGAAATATTTATAATTTTATAATTTTTTGAAAAAGTTATTTCTTTTGTAAAAGCAAAGGAGGTATGTATTTCTACAACCATATCAGAGTTTACGTCTTCAATATCATTAAGTAGCTGACAACATGGCGACAATTGTAGCCAACGGAATTTGTTTTCGTTATGGGCAATGCTGCAGATATCTGTATAAATAAAATCACCGTTGGTAAAGGGTATAGAAGATTCGGCACGGCCGAATATAGCACTTTTACTTGTTTTATATTCAACTTTAGTTAATAAAATATTATTTGTATGAACTTATCATTTCCATCCTTATAGATAAACACATGAAATTCTAATAAAACGAATATTGCTGTGTCCACAACATAACAAGTTTTAAAAAACCTCAGAGTGTGTCCTCATAGGAGACGAAATTTTATTTTGGATGCCCATGTCTCTGTTTCGAAGATGCTTTTTGCACGAATAATTAATAACTCAGAACAAGTTTAGCTTTTAAGACATTTTGGTAGCCAAGAAAAATGATTGCATCACCTTGCTTCTTGCTGCAATGTTATAAATGTTGTAAACAATATTAAGTATCTACCTCTCGAAAAGTGTGGTGATAAAATCTTTTAAATTTCCTTTCTATCTTATTTTTTTATTTTTTTTTGCAACAATAAATAAAAAGCTTTTAAAAAATTTTTAATAGCAGAACACGATATACAGCAAGCAGCTCTTTCTCTAAATATTAAAATATCATATAAAAAGTTTCCTGCTCTAGTATTTTATGGTATCGAAAGAAATTTTTCGCACAGTGTTTAAGTATCAGTAGTTAAGTTTTATTTTAACAACTTAAGTAGTTGAAACGTAAACTATGAATGAACAAGAAGACTTTGTTAAAGTGCTTGAAGTTTTTGTTTTGTTTCGATTTTTGTTTTTTATTCGTTTATAAGAAAAAACTAAAAGTTTTTCAAATATAAAAATTACACTTTTTTATAGAAACCATTTAATGTAGGAGTATACAAAGTTGGCAGGAAACAAATAGAATTAAACAGAACCTAAGAAGAAATAATGAGAGAAACACACTTCTCGAAGAAGAAGTTTTCAAGAAAAACAATACATTTGACTTGAATGATATTTTTCATTTTATTGTTTGTTTTCTTAATGTTTGTACTTGGAAAGTTAATGTTTTAGCAAAACCCGTAAAGAGTAATGCCAGTAAAGGTGGCCTGCGAAAAGCAAAAAAATTACACCAGAGATAATTAATACCAGGAAAAGGTGTTAGCAAGTTTTTCTTGGTTTTTTTTTTTTTTTTTGTACAAAATTTAAAACTGTTTGGTTGTTTTAGGTTATTGGAGCTATTAAAAACATTTCTCTTTTCAATGAACAAAATTTATATACTTCATCACAAAAAATTAGGGCCATTCAAGCTATTCAAGCATTTTAAAATTTTAGTTATTTAAATTTAACATATTTTTATTTTATAGCTTTTAAAGATTAAATATTAATATTTGCAATGTTTATTTTTTCATTTAAAAAAATGTCTTCCTCAGTATTCAGTGAACCGCCCTATTATTTTTAGCTACTATTTGTGGCAATTACCCAGTTTTCTTGGAAAATAAATGTTTTAAGCTGTTGCAGTAATAAAAACACTTTCAAATACTTTGTTTATTTAGTGAAGTTACTTATAATACCCTTCGCCAGTTATAAAAGGTAGAAATAAATTTGGCCATTAGTGTTTGGTTCAATATTCATTCCTTCTTTTGTTACCCCACCCCACAGATTAAATATATTCTGGATACTTATAAAGAATGCTCCAAATAAAGGGTTTTTTTAAATTAAGTAAAATTAACTAAACTTTATTTCTTTCAGTATATTTTGGCTTTATTAGAAATTAGCAGTGCCCACCAAGCCGTCTGTATCCTGACAATATTTTGCTTTCAAGACTCATAATTTTATAGTGCTTCAGCTATGGTTTGTGTATTATCGAATAATCGTAGAATTTAAAGTCGATTAATCGATCAAGTAAGAAAAATTGCAAATTTCGATTAAAAAATAACTCGAAAAAATTATTTAGGTTAATCGACTAATCGACTAAAATTAATTTCAACAAAGATCTTTTTTTTAGGGTTCCGTACGCAAAGGGTAAAAACTTATCCCTATTGTTTTCGCTACAATGTCTGTCCGTCCGTCTCATAGCGCCTTTTATCTCTGGAACTATAATAGGTAGACTCTAAAAAATTAGTACAGAAGATATGTTGCCACGGCCGCTATGATAATTACTAATAATTAAAGGGAGTTCCGACAGTGACATGTTTTTCACATACATTGTCTTATTTTTTGAATCGTAATTGGTAGACACTTGATATATTCATAGCAATAGAATTAACATGACCGCTATAACAAATATGTAATAAAATTAAAGGGTGTTCCCACAGTGACATGATTTGAACGTTTACGGCCTTATTTTTTGAACCATAATAGGGTATTTAGTACTATGCTCTAGTATAAAAATAATTAAAAATTAACGGGTATCCCATACGACCTGAAAAATATAACAACAGGTATTTTAAAGTTGTACTAAACATATGACGGAACCCTACGTGTTGGAGTCTAACTCGCGCTTGACTGATTTATTTTAATGAGTTTTTACTTCTTATTTGTTCGTTTTCGAATAACTTCCTTACAAAATTTTAAAATATGCGCGAATAATTCGAATTATTCGAGTAATTTAAAAACCTTAATCGAATAATCGACTGAAATATAAATTGCAAAATCGATTAATTATTTCCTCAAATAAAATTAAAACCCAATTAAATGGATACTCTAGTATTTACTTTGTATAGAGGTACCCATCCCTGGGTAATAACTCAGAAACAAAGGCTTTATATAAAGTTCTAAAATTTACCTAAAATTTTTTACTAATTGCAGAGTTCTGTAAATAGTGTCCAAATTTTCTCGCTGACAAAAATAAAAGGTGCTGCCAAGTTAGCAGTACCATTGAATCGGTTAAATTGAATACTTTCAGTACTTTTTCTCTTTTTACTCTTGAAAGTGAGATATTTTTAAGGGAAACAAATATCCTATATTTGACCTGAAATAACTCCTCACAAAATTTCATTAAAATTCACAGAGAAGAAAAAATTTAAAAAAAAAAATCCTGTTTTGTATTCCATTTCTTATACTATCTGCGCCAGCAACAAAATTTTTATGCACAGAATTCCTGTAAAGAGATTGCCCTTTTACAGTTTTATTATATGTATAATCGACTAGCTGTGCCAACATACGTTGTGTTCGTACTGACAATATTTTGTTCGACTTTGCTTTGAAAGTAATCCACACCAAATTTTAAGACTCTAACGTATTTACTTTATATAAAGGTACCCATCCCTGGATAAAATTTTAAAATTTATATAAAATTCTAAAAATTATTGTAAAGCTCTGTAAAAGGCAGGCAAGAATCGAGTTACTCATTATTTTAAAACAACGCCATCTGTTGCACTATATTGCTTAAAATATTCTGCTTTCAAAATTAATAAATAAAAAATCGGCGTAATTTCAATGCTTTTTTCCACTTTCTGATTTTTGCAGAAAAAAGTATCCTATATTGGAATCAGGATACTAAAGTACCTCCTCACAAAATTTTGTTAAAATCCATCTAGTAGTTTTTACGTGATGCGAACAGACAGGAAAAAAGTTACTGTTTTATTATCTGTATAGATTAGAATAGTGAGCAATAATACTAATAGTTTTGCAATTAAATTATTTTTGTGCTTCTTGTATTTTCGACACCAAATAGAGTGTGAAGAACTTCGTTCCTTCCAGTTGCCCCCAACTCTTTTTTGTCGACAAATAATCACTTTTTTGTGAATTTTAAATTAAGCACAACCACCTTTCAAATATTTTATTCTGTAGCTGTTTTTCCAACAAATGGTTTCACCTTTCAGGTTTCGTTCGTTCTTCTAGCTATTAAATAGCTTTTTTTTTTTTTTTGGTTGGTCATATTTTCAAACCCAAATAAATGAAAGGAAGAATTTTAAGAGCTGAAAAGTAATATAAAGGAGAATAAAAA
This sequence comes from Phasia obesa, assembly GCA_949628195.1. NCBI lineage: Eukaryota > Metazoa > Arthropoda > Insecta > Diptera > Tachinidae > Phasia > Phasia obesa. Next base: position 86,838,716 of record OX451218.1, read on the forward strand.
AATGCAGTTAACCTCAACTAATAGACAAAACTGTTGTGGAGAATTAAATAGATGAGTTAGTTAACAAAAATTCAATGGAATTTAAGGATTTTTATGGTGGTCTTTAGCTGAATTATTTTTTTTATTATATTTATTTTAGTAGGTAGACCATAAAGCACTGGACAAAGCTCAAAAGACGCTTATTATAAAAGTTAATTAAATTCATTTGTGTTCATTGCACACAAGTAACTATGAGTAGACAATAATAAACAGCGACAACAAAGCAAACTAAATGCGATGAACTTGCAGAAGTTCCATAAGCAAACTTGCTTATGAAAAAGTACGAGTAAATGTTGAACATTATAACAATGAACTTGTGCGAGTTCAAGCACTCTTATGCTTTGAGTGAAACACGAACACAGAATTTTTTAACAACATTTGTTACATTCATTTTAAAGTCTTCACTTAAGAAATATAAAAACCAAAAAAATCTATAGTGCAAACAAAACGTACTAAGCCTTATCTTAAAGTTCTACACATCAAAGTGTTTAGAACATGAGACGACTAAACACGACGCGATCTCTAGTATCGAAAGGTTGTATTACAAAGGTTTACTTACAAATAGTATGTTATGAGTAGGCATGTGTTCAGTAAGCCTGTTTGTGTTCGAGTATGACCATGAGCAAGAGGTGCTTATGAGCACACCCATTATATGAGGAAATAACTTAACGAGACACCTGCCGTCAATGTAGCAAAATATGCTTAGTATAAATCCATCATCAAAAACTATAATATATATTTGAAGACTTAAATGTAATGATTTCTGTTTAAGCTAAACATAATTTTGGTTGCCATACTTATCTAAACATTTTATTTATAATAAAACAGTGACTCATTTCCTGCCTGTTTGTTTGTTGTTTTTGTGTTCGCAGCACGTAAAAAGTACTGGATGGATTTTAACAAAATTTTGTGAGCAGGTACCCTAGTATCCTGGTTCCGCAAAAATATTGTATTTCCAAGAGACTGGAGAAAAAGCAGTGAAATTACGCCGAGTTTTACCGATTTAAAGGTAATGCATACTTGAAGGCATTGTTTATTTGTCATACCTGCATATTTTAAGCAATATTGCGCAACAGAAGGCGGTGTTTTAAAATAATGAGTAACTCATTTCCTACCTGTCTTTTACAGAGCTTTACAATATTTTTTTTAGATTTTTAGAATTTTATATAAATTTTAGAATTTTATCCGGGGATGGGTACCTTTATATAAAGTAAATACGTAAGCGTCTTAAAATTTGGTATGGATTACTTTCAAAGCAAAGTCGGACAAAATATTGTGAGGAAGGGCACACACAACATGTGTGGGCGCAGCTATTAAATCTAAAGTGGCTTGATCATGATGTAAATTGTATCGTATTGTACAGCAGTGACGATGAACTTCTTGTCCTAAATTACCCTTCCGCAGAAACCCACTTTTGATTATTGTGGTGGAACCAAGTTTACGTCCATAGTTGCAAAATGGTCCAAAAACTCATTCGGCTTACGTTTGGACATCGCCAAACACTTCATACCAAATGTTATGCACTCATACGGTGGAGATGACTACAGCCTCAGCCACCTCAAGCCCATTGTCTCTCCGATCGGCTAATCTTTTTAACAATTTGTAGCGTGATGACCTCCTTTTCGACGACCTGAAGGTTTGGCTGTATTAACGCAGATACGTATGCAACAGAACTCAGCAAACTTCTTTTAACCATAGATGTTGATAGTCTAGAGTCCCTATAGTACCAATCTCGCCTTCCTTTGGTTTCACTGATGGTTTTTACACGTAAAAAGTAGTATTGAATCAGCTCTCGAATTTTACTTTATTCCATTCTAGTTAAAACTAAGAAGGTTTCTGCTGTCACAAGCAAACTTATAGACGCAGCTTGTTAAGAAATCGACAGTAGTCCAGTCATAAATAACAGTTAACTAAAGCCGTGTTGCATTGAAACTCAATGCGCTGGAATAGCAAATAGTCAGGGAATTATTAAACTGCCCTCGTAAAATGATTGATTTCAATGTTTGTACTTAACCTGTCAGTAAAGCAAGTTGCAAAAGTAAATGTACTTTTTTCAAAAATTATTTTTAATGGCCAAATATTATGTACAGAAGAACCTGAGGGCTTTTATGTTTGGTTTTTGTTAGCCCTGTATACATATAAACATTTTGTTGTATAAGGTCTTTCAAAACATTGCAGGATTTTGTTTGTGAAGAGTAAAGATTTCGGTCGTGAGGCAAGAAGGGTAGTTCTCTCTTATCTAATTCTATTTTCGTTATCTTTAATTTTCATGAGAAAAATTTTAATTAAAAGCAGTTAAAATTTTCAAGTTAACAAAAATGCACTCTTTTAAAATCAACAGAAAAACTTGACCTTTATATAACTAAAAAATAATTATTAAAAAAAAAGACGATTCCAATTAAAAGTTACACGCTTTCATAGAGAAGTAATTCCAAAAATCGTTTGTGCTGTTTTTAATTCACTAGAAGATACTCCAGTTAGAAGTGCCATTACAGTGGATAAAATTAGACAAAATTATCATTCTTAACCTCTAACGAGTATGTGCTGGCATCCAAACGATGATGAAATTGAATAAGAGAACAGAAAAATAAAGGGTGTTTTTTTAAATACACTGATATTTAATAATATAAAAAAAAAACCTATGCCACTAGTAACTGTGACAAATTTTCGACCATTATTTCAAGCATTTGTAGCGAGCTGTATACTCGTTTGCTCGCATAATTTAATGACTTAACCCTAGAGAAAAAATAATCCAAAGGCGTTCAATCGCCGATTTATTGAAATATTTCATGAGACACCATATTTACAAAAAGCTTTCTTTGATAAGTCCATTTTTGGACAAGCTGTATGGCGAGTCGCACCGACCTGTTTGAGTACCGTGTTTGCAGTTAACATCTCATCCAGACAGGGCCACAAATATTTGTGTGTGGCCGGCCATCAGCGCATAAAGGACAGCAAACATTATCCATTATGGCTGTAGCCATTCTTGCAGGGTATCTAGTATATTTTTGTTACTAGCTTTCACTCTTGAATGTATTGATTTTAAACTGTCGTAGTGTGATACTATAGACCTTCTTTCTTATCGCAAGACTTCTCGCAGCTGCTAGCATTTCTGTATGGCAAATGTCCACCATAGCAACCACATATGTGTATCCCCTGCAATGTGAGCTACCGTCTCAGTTCCATTCAAGCATAGAGTCTACAAGCATCGTATTCCTCGATTTATATCTGGGCCTGGGACCAAATTACGGCACTCGATATCGATCGAAATTTCCATTTATTTTCTATTGAAATTTCGATCGATAACGAATGCCGTAATTTGGCCCCAGATGATGAGATACGGAATTACGTCAGTGCCTGAGGTGTTGCTTTAAGAAAAATCAATTCAATTTTAGAACATGGCTGGCAGAACCATGCTTATATCCCTTGTTTAGGAGTGGGAGACTATCTAAACCCCTTACACACCATATGAGCTTCTGTTAAGAGTACAACAACACACCGGACTTCCTGCGCTTTGGATTAAAACCATAGTCAACACGTTTCTCCCCGAAGGACCTCTCGAATAACCGCAGAAATTTGAGAAATAACTGAGGGGCTATCGATTCACGTAGTGCCAGTCGCTTGGACACTGGTCAGATCTAAAAGGTTCTTATCTTACAGTTTCAGGCCCCTGCTAGCCTCGGTGATGCCTCCGTATACACCGAGAGCATTCTCGTCGTTGTGCTTTAAGTCAATAAGACAATATGATGTATGATGTATGTCTTGCGCCTCTATAGAATGTTTGGTAGTGTGCTAGGTGCTAGGCTCTCTGTCTGGAGCTTAGCAGATAGTGTTGTCTTCAAGAAAAAAACTAAGGCAGTTGCAACTTTCTAGACTTCCTGCCGATGAGCTATTACAACAAAAGTCTCTTATATCTTAATCAGTTAGACGCTTACAATATATTTTTGTCCATCTCTTCCGGCCACTAGAAACCGGACGAAAGATCCGCATCATCACCGAGCTACATAAATATGTGCAAGTATGACTGGTCCCCTGGTAGCCACAGTTCGCTCGGCTTAATTTAGCCAGACTCCTAGCAGAGACAAGAACCAACTAGGAGTCTCCTATCGGCTGCCAACAAGGGAATATATAAGTCCAACTTCTGGCAGTACACTCAGTTAAGGAGAGTCATACCTCTGGTAATAGAGTTGCCAGATCTTATTGTTCAAAAAACATCGCTTAAATAATCTTAGTAGCAATGACTCACGACTGTTGAGAAATACTATAGCGAGTCAGAAAATACATTACGGTTTGGCAGAGTCTATGTATACAAATAATAAAACAATAACTCATTTCCTGCATATTTGTCTGTCTGCCTTTTTATTTGTGTTCGGATCACGTAAAAAATTCTGGATGGAATTTAACAAAGTTTTGTGAGGAGGTGCCATAGCATCTTGGTACCAATATAGGATACTTTTTTTTCGCCAAAATATCTCATTTCCAAAAGAAAGTGGAGAAAAAGCATTGAAAGCACTGCATACTTTAAGGCATCTTTTATTTTTGAAAGCGGGCTATTGGAAGCAATGTTGCGCAACAGATGGCGCTATTTTAAAATAATGTGTAACTCAGTTCCTGTCTGTCTTTTACAGAGTTTTACAATAATTTTTAAAATGTTATATTAATTTTAGAATTTTATCTAGGGATGGTTACCTTCACATAAAGTAAATACTGAAGGATCTTAAAATTTGGTGTGGATTACTTTCAAAGCAAAATCGAACAAGATATTGTCAGGACGCACGCAACGTGTGTGGGCACAGCTAGTATTCTAATGCGGTAACAGGACATTGAAAAGTAAAATTTCGTTTTCAGCTAAATTTATTATAAAACTAGCTCGACCTAAATATAAACTGTTGCAATTTAATTCAAAGGTTTTATTTTTATTTACGTTGTTAAAATTACATTGATCTTACTCCTTGCCACCTGACATTAGCCATTTTACAATCGCTTTTGCGGTGTAATTTTATGTGTTCACGACTTTTACCTTTCGTTTTAAGACTGTGATATTTTTATGTCGAAAATTAGTTTATTGTGTATACGAGGGTGAGTTCATATATTTGTGGTTGTTTTCCCTTTTAAGTACAAGTATTTTATACCAATGGGCCGGGCCCTATACTTAAAAACGCAACTTGTTTGAAACTTGTCTTTTTATATGACATTACTTTAAGTAAGAATTCGCTTGTAATTGTTTGCTGTAACTCAGTCATTTTATGAGGGTTATCGATAATGAGCGGGTAGATTTAAACAGTTTATGACGATTATGGTTTTTACCTTTTGTTTATTTTTGGTTTTGTTTTTTATTTCAAACAAGACGAAACAGCATGGTCAGTAATAGAGTCGAGAATAAAAAATAAAATACAAAAATGCACCACCTGCACTGATAGAAAAACCATCATAATGCTGATGTAATTTGTCATCAATACTATGACAAGTGTCTTGGTTTTTGACCCACCCCGTCATATTTGTCATCATTGTTAACTTTTTTGTCAACCTTTACATCAGTTAGTCATTTTATCATCAAAGCAAAGACACACAGACATCAAATAATTAAGAAATAGACATCAATTTGATAACAAGTTGTTATCATTATTATAAACACTTGATATTCAACAAAATAATTGGGTTCATTTCTTCTAAGCGGAATAACAGTCAGGCAATTACTGCCTACTGATCAATTGCGTTATCTTCTTTGAAAATTAATAAATTATAACAACTCTGTAATGACCAGTTATGTCTATTTTTAGATCAGAGTTACAGCGCTTTTGCTGTTAAGTAGGACACTTAAGTTGATGCTGATAACGCGATTATATTTTAACAATTTTATAACTTCGCCGTCGATATATTGACGTTGCTACAACATTGACTATATGACATTGCAGTCGCAAGGAAGGCCAAATTTATATATAGAAATATGACAAAAACTTTAATGAAATTTGGCACTACCTTGATGCCAGTTTTTAAAGCAATTTGTCATTATATTGATATTATAATTTCGATGGCACGGCATCATTGATTCGATGAAAAATGTTTATAATGAAAATTTACAGGAAAATCATTAGTATTCACTTTATCGATCAACATATGTATGCATGTCACACAGCTGATGCCACAATTGACATGCAGTCAAAAGGAAGGCAATGATGACCTTTGCCATTCGTTGATGTCATAATTTCGATGAAAAATGTTTTTTATAACAATTTACAGTAAAATAATTAGTATTTACTTTAACGATCGACATATGCATGTCACACAGCTGATGCCACAATTGACATGCAGTAACAAGGAAGGCTAACTTATATACCAAATATAATAACTTTTGGCGCTGCACTGATGCCAGTTTGCTCAATGGTGACATTTGTCATAACATTGATGTCATCATTTCGATGACACGGCGTTATTGATTTGATGAAAAATATTTCTCATAAAAATTTACAGGAAAATCATTAGTATTGATGCCAATATTGACATGCAGTCACAAATAACGCCAAACATATATATGCCCAATATGACAAAAACGATAATGACTCTTGGCGCTACACTGATGCCAGTTTGCAACTCATTGATGAAATTTGTCATAATATTGATGTCATACTTTCGATGACACGGCGTCATGAATTCGACGAAAAATGTTTCTCGTGAAAATTTACAGGAAAATCATTAGTTTTCACTTTATCTCTGCTTATTTGTTAGAGAAATATGCAATCGACATATGCAAGTCACCCAGCTGATGCCACAATTGGCATGCTAAACAACTTTCTGTTACTATTGGAAAACCCTAAATTGACTTGACGTTAAAAGAGTTTATGATGGTACTTTTCATTTTATTTCATCTACACTTGTTTATCATCGCAGTTTGTTTGCGTATTTAAAACCACAAAATAACACTTTATGAATATTTAAGCGAATGAATTTCTTATGGAGGTTCATTTGAAGAAAAAAAAAAACTAAGAAACTAAAAGGGTTGTGATTCTTATTAAAACCACAACAATTTTTGAGTTGTTTTTGCTGAATACAAAACAGCAACAGAACTAAAAATTTTAATTAAAAAATTTTGGATTAAAAATAAAAAACGTGTGAATATGTGCGTGTTGATACTTAAAAATAATGAAACCGAATTACTAAAGAAATGTGTTGAGGTAAAGGAAAATATTTAATTATTTCTGCAAAACAGATGTAAATTCGAACAACAAAATTTATTTAATTTCACCTTAAATCTTTTAAGAAAATTTGCTTTAAACGCAGCACTTTTTGTTAGAGGTTGAGAACAGAAAACAATTCTGTCAAATGTTACACTGTTTTCTGTGACAGCCGATTTTCAGATAAAACAGAATCGAGCAAATACTTGGAAGTGAATTATATAGCCGTATTATATAGCCTGATATATTGCGAGGGGTGTATGCAAACGTGGCGCTAGCCACGTTATCCTAATGCTTGCAATCGTATTTAAACACTAGCTGTGCCCGCCACTTCGTGAGCGTCCTTGCAATTTTTTTTTCGATTTTCCTTTGAAAGCAGTCCACACCAAAAACCCTTACTTTTTTAGTGCCGTCTTATTGTTATGTATTCCTTTATAAAACAGCGCCATCTGTTAGTGATCATTGCTTTAGTTATGGTTTATGTATTTACTTTACTACTAAAATAACTGCGTACTTTCATTGCTTTTTCTCCACTTTCTCTTGGAAATAAGATATTTTAGGATAGGATATAAGATATCCTATATTGGAATCAGGATACTTAAGTGCCTCCTCACCAAATTTTGTTAAAATCCATCCAGTAGTTTTTACGTGATTCTAGCGCAAAAGAAAAGAAAAAGACAGACAGACGGAAATGAGGTACTATTTGATTATATGCATAGATTACGCTTAAAACACACAGACTACAGCGTCTACAAAGCCACACAATACACAGCTACATGACTACAAATGCGGATGGCTACAATCGCCGCCGTCTAGTTAGCTACTTAATTACATTAAAAACCACAGCTACATCAAAACTCTAATTGAATACGATAAGTTGTGATACTTATATTAAAAAGATTTAATTTAAAAAAATGGAGAGTCATATTGTACATAGTATAACTTGAGCCTGTTGTGGAAATCGAGTTCACAAAGACAAAAGGACACAGTTTATAAGGATAATACTCTAAGCGCTGCTTGGTTGTCAGATGTAATGTAAGTCTCGTATCCCTTCTATTTTTCTTAAAAATTCCAAAAAGCTTGATTCTAACATAACACATTACTAAATAATAAGAAATTTAATATTCATATACGGCATCAGAACTAGTAGGTGCATGTGGACAGATACTCTGATACACCGCAATTTTTAATGTACCCAAATTCGCATTTAACAAACTCTTTCGTTTTAAGGACTAAAATGCCAAGAAAACGAAAAGTAAACATACATAAGAGCTTCCAAGACAGTACTAAGGCAGGCCTTCATAGTCACAGTACAATACAACTATCTTTGAAACTCAGAGATTTTTTTCTAACCGAAATATATATCTCTTACACTTAAAGACTTTGGGGAAACATGGCAAACTTATTTCCAAATTAAGTTCTGTATAGCCAAACTGTTGGTTTGATGAAAAAGTTTTGGCCAAAGAACCCCCCGCTGTTGCTGTACGTAAGTTTGTGCAAAAAGTTTGTAAGACTCGCTTAGAATAGTAGACAATACTTATTGTACTTTTCAATCACCATACGTCGCGTACCGATGAGATTGAGAGGTGCTGTGACCGAATGTTTGCAACTCGATCCAATAACCTCGACCCGCTATTAACCCTCTAACCGGCCAATTTTTTCTCGATGTAAAAAAATTATTTATTGATAGTTTTTTGGTAAATAAATCATACATTATTTGTGAAATTTAAAAAGAAAATTAAAAACCACCTTCCAGGTGAGAAAATATGTTGACCGCCAAAAGGCGGACCTGCCTGGTAACGTAATAAAAATCTTGGTTAAGGAATGTTTTAATTTTATTTAGTTTTTCATTGATTTGTATGATATATTTGGAAACATTTTTTATTGTTTGATAGGCATAGGTTTATTTCACATTTTATGCAGTACATTTGAGTATCAGACTTACATCCCTGTAGTTTACACACATTTTTGCCACTGCGTTCCAAAATTTCGGGCATATGTCCAACACCATCAAAACGAATATCGTCTGGTGGATTATATGAATTTTTGAATTTCCGAATCTGTGGGCTTTGGTTCGAGGGTCTACCGACAGCTCTTTTGACATTAGCGTTCTCATAGCGACAAAGCACATCTGCCATTTCAAAACGAAAATCGGGTATTTTTTTATGTATAACATCTCTACAGTGAGTTTGATGAATACGGTTGTAAAGAATGTATGAATTTACTAAAGCCATATCAAGTAAATGGTAAAATAAACGTAAAGTCCATGTCATTGTTTTTATTCTAATGTGGTAGCGACCAAGTAAACTGTCCATCAAATCTACACCACCCATATGTCGGTTATACTCTTTGATTATATTTGGACAGTCTACATCGGCGTAGGATTTGTTTTTCCGATTATAACGGCATATTTTAAATGGTTGTGAATTTCTGTTAAGTGTTTTAAAAGGTTTAATTCCGGCATACGTAGATACTAATCGAACACATTTTGTATCTTTCCATTGGACACAAGATATATCTACTCCGAAGGCACGGCCAACAAACTCTTCTGAGTATCCACGTTCCTTATCTTTCAATTCCACTTCTTTTGAGAGCTTGCAGTTGGGTAGTTGAAAGTCTGGGTCTTTCAAATCATCTTCGTCACCAAAGTCTAAATCGTCCCCTGAATCTACGCCATCCATCGATTCAGATGGCTTCAATTTCCTCATCAGTTAATTTTGAAAATTTAAATTTTTTTCTTTGTGAAAACATCTCGTAGACAACTAGTAGCTTCTTTGAATGTCTAAAACCGCAAATTTTTAAGTAAAATAAAGCAAATAAAAATGCTACGAACAAGAGCAATGTGTATGCAAAATTAGCCTGTAATCGGCAGGTCCGCCTTTAGGCGGTGTCCAATTTTTGCCGGATAAAAGCTAAATTTTGCTAAAATACCGATATAAAAAACATAGAACACAAAAGAATAGTTTACCTTTACGTTACTAATTTTTTTACAAGAAAATTGTGAATTAGTAAGATTTTATAGTTTTTTCAAAATAACACTTTTTGCAGAAATATTTTTTTACGCACTTTTTCAAAAAAATGACTTTGATACTCAACAATTTGTGATCAAGTAAAAAATGAATGCTGCAGTTCACCTCAGTAAGAGCACTGTTTGTTTCTCTGCAGTTATTTACCGTTATAAAAGATTTTTTAATAAATAGAGCTGCATAGCAACGTTTATTACACACCGTCTAAAGGCAGGCTCGCCGGATAGAGGGTTAATCTCAACAACTCTGCATTTCACGCACCAGCATGATGATGAAAATTTTGCCCAAAGACCTCGGACTAATCGCTTACAAGGTTCAATTGACTCAGCAATTCAAGGCAAAAGATCATCTACTTCATTACTGCTTCTCAGGGAAGCTTCTGTAAGAAAGCTCAAAGCGAAAATCAAATTTGGCCGAAAAATTATATTTTCTGAAGAGGTGTATTTTCATTTCCGCGGCTGTCAGCAGTCGAAATTGCCGCATCGCAAAACCCGTATGTTATTATCGAGAAGACAATGCATCGAGAGAAAGTGACAGCTTCGTATCGAATTTGGCGTGATGACATCGTTGACACATTTTTCCGAAAATGCTGCTGGAAACACTATTCTAGTCATAATTGAGGATTTGTTTTGGCAGCAAATAAAAGACAAGAACTTGGATAATGTTAGGTTTCAGCTGGATTGCGCTTCATATTTCACAGCTCAGCAAACAATCGATCTTTTGCGCATTAAGTTCACTAATAGTGTTTTTGGCCGTCTTAGTGATGTCACTCGACCGCCTTTTAGAGCTGCTATTCGACCTCGATTAGACTTTTCCTGTGGAGTGCCGCAGAAAATTGTACTGACATAATAAGTTTCTACGTTTGGGCAAACATTGTATATTTCTTTGTCACTCTCTGCGTAGCATATGTCAGTCCTATGTAAGATAATAAAGGATCAGTATGCCATTTGAATTTCAATTACACAAAAAGCACTAGCGACTTTATTGGTGGCTTATTAAATATGAGTACCTTGATAGACTAATTGGCTGTAGTCTATCAGTCTGGGGGTTGCAGGTTCGATTCCGCCAAATACTCTATGTGTTTTTTGAGGACAATCAAAAGAAGCTCCGCAGGTAGAGTTCTCTTTAAAAAGTCGATTCTAAATGACTAACGCACAATTCAACAAAGAAGCTCCGCAGGTAGGGTTGTCTTTAAAAATAAATTTCCATTCTAAATGACTAACGCACAATTCAACATTTTTTTTATTTAAATCCGTTTTATATGTATGTATTCCTTAAAAGCTTTAAAAGCTCACCAAATGACCTTTAAAATTTCAAACTACATTAAAACCATGGCTCTCATGGCATATAGCAAAATGAACGAATGTAGAATATTTATGTATTTATTTGCAAGCCTTTTGTCATTCACTCTAATGACCAACTTTCAGCTGCCTTTAACAATGTAACAAGTAAATCATCAACTAAATCATCGACAAAGTCGACACATGTTGCTTTGTTATTGTTCATGTTATTTACTTTGTAGCACAACAGAGCAAAATTATCACCAGATTCCCTATTTTATATTGAAGTTCCACATTGTTTGTGATGGCGTTGTTTTTGGCATAAAATTGATAAATGACTGCAAAATGAACCTTTAACCATAAAAACGAAATTCCTTTGAAACACCAACTGGTAGTAGATTTGTTGTGCTGTTGTCCTGGTAAAGTGAAAGGTTTTTTTTGTTTGTTTTTGAAATAAGTTTTGCGTGCATTTATAGTGCGGCTGGTGTTTTCAGACAAATACAAACTTACACATGCACTCTTAATATATGCATAAAGCCCCCACACCCACATAAAAAAGTTAAGAATAAAACTTGCCCCACAGTGTTTGCGTTTGACATGTTACTAATTGTTTATTACACGCTGTAATGGAGCCTCTAGAGCAGGGTTATGAACTATATGATCCGCAAATCAGATTTGGTGCCATTTTATAAATCTATCTTTAACGAACTAGATCTTCCATTGAAAGAAATAGATATTCTGATTGCCGGTGTGCCTTTTATGGTTTACCCCACTCGTCTAGATACTAAAAGTGATCGAAATTAGGATCCTAGAGGATAGTTAGACCCACTCCGTTTCATTGAGATATCTGGTAAGGTCACCTAGGCTAGTTGTTTTTTCTATTATGTTTGCTCCAATATTGCATGTCCAAGATGGCAATGCTACAGTTTCGCAAAGTAGGTAAAAGGCCGTTTTATATTTACTCCGTACCCGACTGATACAACAGTACACAGGAAATCCCAACCTAAGAGCTTGTGTATCGATAGTCCAATAATCTGTTAGCACAGCCTGCAACCTTGAGATGTCATTCCTATTCTTATTTACAAATTGGAAAAAAATTTATTTACCACTAAATCTAAACGTCCCGTACGGTAGAGTTGTTATCATAGGCATTCCAAAAGACTATGTGATCTTCAGTTTAAATGATTGGTAGAATGTTGTCCCCAAGATGAGCACCACTTTTGCTTACAACTAACCACTATGAAGGTGTAAGATAAATTGCCACCATTTTTCAAGCGGATATTCGTGCCACTGAATATTAACATTCAACAAGGGCTACAAGGAAATACGGATGACTATCGGCTCCGATAGTCAAGCTGTCATTAAGGCACTTACATCATATGCGTTTGCGAATGCCCTACAGTTAGGCAGCACCAACAGCGTTATTTTCTGCTATACTCTCGGAAGCCATTGAATTGAGGGCAACAAAAAGGCACAAAGGTTGCCCAGAAGGGGATCTATTACACCCATTTTTGCAGCGGAAGCATTTGGCGATGCTGGATGAAAAAGGATATGAAAACTATATATTTGTAAAGTCTCTAATTAAAAATAATGAAGGTACAGCGAACACCTAAACTGGCTAGGCATTAAGAGCCAGTGTAGATTTCATCTACGATGAGAAAACTCTAGAGCATATTGTCAAGGATAGTAGTACTTTATATCGTAACAGATAACCCCCGAGGGTACAAAAAGTTTCTGCAGCATTCCAAAAGCTTTGAAAATGTACTTTCGGGGAAAATGGGGGTTATTCAGACGCCAAGGTTTTTGGAGCCTGAATCTGGAAGACAGCTCTGTTTTATTTTTGTTCCTCTTCGAGGTTCGACCAGTGCCCAAACGATTGGTACTGCGGGAAGCGGTGGTCCCACAGACGGCCGCCCCTCTCTGTGACCGGTTGTAGGTGAGGGATTCACGTAGTGGTTAGGATCATGCAGTTGGTGCGTAGTTGATCAAGTATGCTGTTGCTCTCTCAACAGATGGAGTTGCCTGGTCTCCAGCCCTTCAACAATAGGTAAGGACATCGGTGCAGGCTTCTATGTTCTATAAATTGTTACTCATTAGCGTATGTATCGTACACTATGCGATATTGTGCGATGATAGGAAACTGGCATTTAAAGGTGGTGCTATTGTCGCTTTATTACGCTTGTATGGTGTGGTATCCGGTATTTATATGATGCAATGGGAGTACTGGTCTACACATAAAAACTCACCCGATGATAAGAATACCGTCAGATAAAGTCAACAAGGCTAGGTGTACAACAGATATAACCAGCTTGGCAAGCACTTCGTGAAAGATGGGGATCTTTTATTACTAGAATCCACTGCAACTCAGAGATTCCTGAGATTCCTCAGCAGAGCAGTTCAAAATAGGGTTCTGCAGTATCTGGCAGGGAACACAATAGATTTTTTGATCTATAGGAAGCATTCTCCTTTTTCTCCACCTTATTCTTATTATTTTTTCAAGGCTTAAATTCTTAAACAAGCTGATTCCTGTCTTGATATAAACCGCCATGCGGAAATTTTTTTATGTGGTTGATGGACAAACCCCAAGTTGCTTAGAACAGTACCGTATTGACAAATCAGAATCACTATCAACATTTCGACATAAAAAAGTGCTGGCTTCATTGTCTTGTTGATGGCTTAATGTCCTGTAGTAAACAATTGTTACAATTTCGCTCAACAATTCTTTGAATAGCACATTCGCAAGGACCATTGTGTCCACTGTAAAATTCTATAAGTTGTAATAACGGATCATTGTTCCGTTAGAGCAAGGACTAATTAATGGGAAAATGGATCATCAGATTTTAATAAAATGTGCGGGGATATGGAAGGGCTATAAACTCTATAGCACATTATTTGTGACTGCCCAATATCGTAAAGCCAAAGGCAACCTTGGCTGGGCAAACAATTCCCAAACGGATTAGACGATATCATAGGATCCAAGTTTAATGATGCTGTTAGATCCATTATGGGAATCGGATGGTTGACAGTTTATGAAAACTATTCAAAGAATAGTATTTGAGGGGTACTTCGCAGAATTCAGAAGGGCATCACAATGGACCATTAAGTCTCCGAGTAATGTTTTCTTAAATTAACTAGCACTACCAATCCCAGCCTAGGGCACACAGCAACAATTGGTTGAATAATAAAGAGTTAACGAAAGGTAACATAACACAAGCCTGTAACCTGCCTTTCGAAAAAAGGAGTACAAAGAAGCCCACTTTCAGAACTGCTGACAGCACACATACATATTTCAGTTTGCATATGAATTAAACCATGTGTAGTTTCTTTATTTACGTCAAATATTTGCATAAAATTACATACACATATGCTGCCACATTAAAAGGATGTCCATTTATTGCAGAGTTACTACGTTATAATGGAAATGCGAATAACACATTCACATTTTATAGATTTATATATATTTTTATTAATTTATTCAATGAAACAAATAAAAATAAATTTTTGTTTGTAAGCAAGTGATTTAAAATAATTAAGAAAAGTATATAAATTATTTTGGCCCAGCTATTGGCTTTCTGATACTAAATAAGAGAGATCTTATGGATAAACCGCCCACAGATAAACACCAAATTTTTCTGGGTGTAATAATGTTTCGATAAGGCCTTGAGAATTACCATCGCCAAAACGCCGGATCAAAAATTGAACCATGAGTTTTATGTTACAGACCCTGCTCATAAATATAAACACCAATAGAAAATAAAAGTTATAGATTTTTTGCCATCTTTTCGTGAAATGGCCTACTATGCGCCGTAGCAGAGTCTATTGTCAGAAGTTCAGCGTATACCTCGACGTGGTGGCGATTAGTGAAGAGCTCCTAGTTAATTATTGCCTCTGCTTGGAGGCTGGCTAAGCAGAGAGAAGTTATACTCTTTTTAAAAAAAAATTTCTATAATCCACGATGAAACAGCATGCGCCGGTAGATGCATGGTCATGGGAGAGATTGGTTGATATGATGTAAATCAAAGATACCTACCACCTCTAGTTTAACTTAAGAATTACCTGCGTTTATGGAGCTATATGTGGGTGGACATATTCTCTCTAATACTCCTTTTGAATTTTTTGAATTCGTATTCTTTTCAAAAAAAGAGAGGCTTAAAAAACTGACAGGGATGCACTAGGAAGCATCGCAATAGGTGGACCAGTTAGTCTCTCCGTTAACTGCGGTTGTTATTGGGCTATGTTGAAATCTGGTAGATATATTCGAATATCTTGCTAGAAACAAGAGACCCTCAGCAAGAAGGACCGAAAGTTGCTCGGTATGTTAAGCTGGATAATTGCGTAAGTTGCAGATAATGGAAACTTCAAGTATCATTTGGCCAAAATGAAAATCGAAGAAGTCAATACTTGCACGCTATACCACCTCTGACTAACATTAGGAAAAGCACCGCCAGTTGACACATATTTAATGCAGATATTACGGAGGACACCTTACACAATCAGAGCAATTACAATGAAGCCCAATCGTCAGTTTGAATAACTGTAGCCGAGTGTTTAGGCTAGTGACATCACGAGACTTAATGAAAGTAAAATAGTCGTGGACCAGAATTCATTGCGAAACGAAGTGGGTCTAAAAAGTGACCCATAAAGTTAGTGGTCTGCTTCGGTTTCACTTCTGCATCTACATCTATATATATAAAGCCCAATATGTGTTTGTTTTTTTTTGTCGGTAAGCTATAGCTGCCTACACCAGTGACCCGATCTTTCTGAAATATTTACAGTATGGGCGTCGTTACAAAGTAAATATTAATCATCGTCTTGCTTGGTAACTGTAATAGTTAGCGCCTTGAAATTTTGCACCTGGAGAACTACAATGGATAGAGTCTTGAAACTTAGCGCTTATATATATTAAGCACAATATGGATTTGTTTGTTTGTCGGAAAGCTATATCTGCCTAAACCAGTGAACTGGACCGATTTTTCTGGGATTTTTTACGCTTTGTTTTTACGTTATGCGTTCGGTAATATTTTTTTTAATATCTCAAGCTTAATATTTCAAGTGGGTGTGGCACTTCCCATGCAAAGTAAATATTTATCACCGTATAAGTTAGGAACTGTAGTAGGTATAATCTCAAAATTTTGTGCAAGTAACTCCCTTGTTAATGTGCACAGTGGTGACAAAAGCTAACTGGATGGGAATAGTGGGTGTGATACCTCCCATACAAATTAAAAAATTATTATCCACTATTGGGAAATTTTTACTTTTTAGAAACTTGCAATTATGCACAAGTAACCCCCATATTAATACGCATAGTCTAGCAAAAAATAAACTGGATTGGAATAGTGGAAATGGTACAGCCCATGAAAAGAGATCCTTGTGTGTAAATCATTTAAATTCGAGTTACATAAGAAAGGATATTGGATATTTCAATATCCGTAACGGGTAAAGAAAAAAAAATTAGAAGAACGAATCCTTTAAAAGATTAAGGGACATAAAAATTTTTGTGAAAAAAAAAACTTTAGTTAATGTGACATTCGAACTTCATAAGATTGAAGAACGAATCCTTTAAAAGATTAAAGGACATACAAATTTTTGTGAAAAAAAAAACTTTAGTTAATGTGACATTCGAACTTCATAAGATTGAAGAACGAATCCTTTAAAAGATTAAAGGACATACAAATTTTTGTGAAAAAAAAACTTTAGTTAATGTGACATTCAAACTTCATAAGATTGAAGAACGAATCCTTTAAAAGATTAAAGGACATACAAATTTTTGTGGAAAAAAACAAAAAAACTTTAAAACTTTTGTGACATTCAAACTTCATAAGATTGAAGAACGAATCCTTTAAAAGATTAAAGGACATACTAATTTTTGTGGAAAAAAACAAAAAAACTTTAGTTAATGTGACATTTGAACTTCATAAGATTGAAGAACGAATCCTTTAAGAAAAAAAATTAAAGTACAAAAATTTTGTGAAAAAAAAAACTTCTTAAACTTCATAAGATTGGAGAACGAATCCAAAAAAAAAAAAAAAACAACACAACGGAAGAAAGGTGAAAAAAAAAGGACAAAAGATTTACCCTTATCAATAATATATCCATACAGAAGCCGAAGACACATCCATATTGACAATTCATCATTCAACTCCAACATAGTGACAATTTTCTTTTCATCCTTGGAACCACATCCTAATCAACTTTAAACTCAACATAGTGACAATTTTCTCATCCTTGGAAACACATCCTAATCAACTTTAAACTCAACAGTAGAAACACAGAGCCAAGCAGACAGCAATATAATTTTCAACAACAGCATCAAAAAGTAAGAATTCGATTAGCTAAATTTTATTTAATTTTATTATTATTATTATTATTATTATTATTATTATTATTATTATTATTATTATTATTATTATTATTTAAAATTCATATTATATTTATATTATTATTATTAAATGTATGTAACTGAAAAGATAAGCATAGAGTCAGAAATTGAAAGAAAATTACTGTATACGCCCGGATAACAAGAAATCGAAAAGTTGCAAAAACTCCTACATAAAATAACATTGATAAAAACCAAAGCAAAGAAAAATTATTTAAGACATAAAAATAAAAGAGAAAAACGCATTCGTGTGTAAGAGAGAATTTCCTTTTTCCTTTCCCAAATTTATATATATATTTTTTTTTTTTAAATTAAAAAATGGCAGTACAGGCTGAAAACCCAAACAGATTAACTATAGACCCTTTGAAATACCTAAACAACTTACCTGAATTCTGTGGCGACTCAAGAGACCTACAAACGTTCACCACACTCATTGACCGAATACACCCACACCTACAAACATTTGACGCACTGTCCCAACTACTTTTTTCGGACGTGATAAAGTCAAAACTCAAAGGAAAGGCAAGACAGGCAATAGAAATAAACTGCCACGCGACTTCGTGGACAGAGATTAAAACCATACTACAGAATAATTTCGGAGACAGACGTTCCTGCGAAGAACTCTTTGACGAATTACGAAGCGTGACCTTTAGAACAACTTTAGAACAACGTGACCTTCAGAACACTCTAGATTTCTACAACGACATGAAAACCAGGTTATACAGATTAAATAACAAATTGGTAGTTATTTTAGGGGAAACCGAAGCAACTAGACAGAGCGCGATGAACAACAAGCGCACTGCCCTCAACATCTTTAAAAACAAGATCCCTGAACCAATGAAATCCATCCTATTCTGTAGGAACCCAGAAGACTTGGAACAAGATATGGACATACTGTTCCAAGCCGGATACGCACATATAGGGAATAATAACGGGGACGGCCCAGAGTTTAAAAATCATTCAAGCAATAGGAATAATAACTATAGAACCAATACACAATACAAAAAAAAAGGATAGTAGGAATAGAAAACAATACGGGAACCCCCAACAACCATTCAACAGACAGAATTTCCAACCAATGCCCCAAAATAACGGAAGAGATTATCAACAACACCGACCATACCAACAACCATTCCAACAACACCGACCATACCAACAACCATTCCAACAACACCGACCATACCAACAACCATTCCAACAACACCGACCATACCAACAACCATTCCAACAACACCGCCCATACCAACAAGCAAACCCACAAAACACCAGTCCTCAAAATCCATCATTCCAAAGACCAAATTCTAGAAACCAACCAGAACCTATGGACATAGGAAAAATAGAAGTAGCTGAAAATTTTCAGGAGTCAGCCTCAAGAATAAATTACCATTTATAACAATAAAGACAAGGATAGGGTTTATAAAACTTATAATAGACACAGGCGCAACAAACTCAATTTTAAATCCGGGGATCTGCGACCCCAAAAGAATTCATTCAACCAGCCCACTTTTAATTAAAACTCTTCAACATCAAATTTACGTTGACGAAAAAGCCATAATACCTATGTTCGAAGAATTTAGCGACATTGGAACAAATAAAACACTAGAATTTTATATAATAAGATTTCATAATTTTTTCGACGGTCTGATAGGTAACGATATATTGAGACCACTAAATGCCTGTATCGATTATGGAAAGAAGGAAATAACCATCGGTAACAAGACACTCCCTATGCACTTCGAAAACGGAAACTTAAATAAAAAAAAGGATAATAGCACCAGATAACTCTGACCTAGTATACTATAAGGAAGAAAAGGACGGAAATATTGTAAGAGAAGGAATTTTAAATGTGGAAAATGGAGAAGTAGAAATAAACTTGCTATCTGAAACTAATCGCGTGACTACGCAAAAGGTAGATCACGAAAATTTTAGTATAATCGAGAATAAAGAATTTAAACCATTGAATGATCAAATTAGAATAGGACATTTAAACCCTGAAGAAAAATCACAACTATTACAAATAATAAATAGATATCATAATATTTTTTACCAAGAAGGTGATAGACTTTCGTTTACTTCCGCAATAAAACATAGAATTAGAACTACAAACAATATACCCATATTTTCCAAGTCGTATAGATACCCGTACGTACACAAAAAAGAAGTTACAGATCAAATCCAAGAGATGTTGAAAAATAAGATAATCAGGAATAGCAATTCTCCCTATTCAGCCCCAATTTGGATCGTGCCGAAGAAGGCCGATGCCAGCGGAAAACCAAAATGGAGACTTGTAATCGACTATCGTAAGCTGAACGAAGTAACGATCGATGACAAGTTCCCCATCCCGAACATAGACGAGATTCTTGAAAAACTGGGAAGAAGCCAGTATTTCACTACACTCGATCTGGCGAAGGGTTTCCACCAAATCGAGATAGAGGAAGAAGACATCCACAAAACCGCATTTAGTGTCGAAGGAGGACACTATCAATTTCTGCGAATGCCTTTCGGACTAGAAACAGCCCCTGCAACGTTTCAGAGATTGATGAACAATTTACTCCAAGATTATATCAATAAAATCTGCCTGGTATACCTGGACGACATAATCATATTTTCAACATCCTTACAGGAACATATGAATTCACTCAGGCTTATTTTCGCAAGATTACAGGAGGCAAACCTAAAAGTCCAACTGGATAAATCAGAATTTTTAAAAAAGGAAACAGAGTTCCTTGGGCACATAATCACAACGGAGGGAGTCAAGCCCAATCCTAAAAAGATAGAATGCGTTGTTAACTTTCCAATACCCAAAACGGCAAAACAGATCAAGCAATTTTTAGGGCTCACAGGTTACTACAGGAAATTCATAAAAGACTACTCATCTATCGCTAAACCAATGACTAAATACTTAAAGAAAGTTTCAAAGTTAAACATAAATGACCCAGAGTACGAAAAAAGTTTTAACACCCTCAAGACCCTACTAACACATGATCCAATATTAGCATATCCAGACTTTTCTAAAACATTTACATTGACAACGGACGCGAGCAATTATGCTTTGGGGGCAGTGCTTTCGCAAGATAATCACCCAATATGCTATGCAAGTCGCACCCTTAATACACACGAAATAAATTATAGTACAATAGAGAAAGAATTGTTGGCCATCATCTGGGCTACAAAATATTTTAGGCCCTACCTCTTTGGTCGCAAATTTACAATAGAAACGGATCACAAGCCATTAACATGGCTCTTTTCTATAAAGGAACCCAATTCAAAACTTGTTAGGTGGAGATAAGGATTATCTGAATACGATTACGAAATTAGGTACAAGAAAGGAACAAAGAATAGTAATGCCGACGCTTTGTCAAGGATTGAAACCGAACCCAGCATTAATACACTAGAATGTGACAGTGCAACGATAAAAAGTACTACTTCACCAATTAATATGTTTAAAAACCAAGTAGTTATAATGAAAACAACCTCTGGATCATTAAAAATAAAAAATAAATCTATTTTTAAAAATAAAAGAAAAATAATATCTATGAAGGAAATGGACAGAGAAACAGCAATTACAATACTAAAGAATCATTTTAACCCAACACAGCTGAACGCTATCTTTATCGAAGAAGAATTTTATACAATGTTTAAAAATGTTTATGAAGAACTATTTTCAAATAACACAAATTTTAAAGTACTTAGATCTACACTCATGACAGAAGACATAGAAGATGAAAATCGGTTAACCGAAATTATTAAAAATGAACACCTTAACAAAAACCATAGAGGAATTCAAGCGGTATATAAGGAATTAATTACGCGAATTTACAATCCTGAATTGAAACAAAGGATAACTCAGTTCATAAATAACTGTGAAATTTGTAATTTAGAAAAATATGACAGAAAACCTCCAAAGATCCCTTATAAAATTACGGAAACCCCACATAAACCTCTCGAAATATTACACATAGACGTATTTTATACCTTAAATAAGAAACTCTTTATGACAGCAATCGACAAATTCTCAAAATTCGCTTTAGCATTTCAAATAAACGGTAGAACCTGGACGGAATTCAAAACAAAACTATTGCTGATAATCAATACCTACGGGAAAATGGATAAAATTATCGTAGACAACGAATTAGGATTTAGGGCCATACCGATGCAAGAATTTTTAAAAAAGGAGAATATAGATATTCACTATACCTCAAATAGTAATCATACGTCCAATGCCGATATTGAAAGATTACACAACACAATAAACGAACACATACGCTTACTAAGACATGATAAAGAAAACAAAGACGAAAGTATGGAAGATAAAATGACAAGAATAATAGGTTTTTATAATAACACAATACATAGCACGACCGGCATCAAGCCGATTGATTTTGTAAATGGCAAAGTACACGAGGATAGATATACAGAAATTCGTGACCTTATGAACGCAAAAAAAGAAAAATATACTCAGAAGTTAAACGAAAATCGGAAGGATTTTGAATTAGAAGGAGGACTAAATTATATTAAGGAGATAAGAGGTGGGAAAAACCACAGGAAATACAGGAAAGTTAATGCAGAAAAAATAGACGATGACCACATACAGACGATAGGAACCGGACATAAATATTACAAAACTCACGTTAGACCTACTAAGAAATACCAAGACAAAAAGAATCCCAAAATCAAAGCAACAATTAAATAAATTTTTTTTGTTTTAGATGATTAAATGGATCATAATAATGATAACAATTGTTCCAACCGTCAGGGCCCAAACCATCGACGTACAGGACCTATCATATAATAACGGCTATATACCAATCAAAACAGGGGAGACCAAAATCGTTGAACACTACATCAAAATACTACACATAATAAACACAACAGAATACGAACGTACTTTAGAAATAATCAAGACCAACATGGAAATCCTTAAGACATCAAGTACCGAATCAAAAAGATTAATGGATACAGTAAACAGGAACTTTGTGCTGTTGAAGGCAAAAATAGAAAATCTTAACCCACATGTTCGAAGGAAACGGGCTTTACTAAACATTATAGGTAAAGGCCTAAAAGTGATTGCAGGTACAATGGACAGCGACGACGAAGAACAAATAAGTAAAACTCTTAAATTACTACACACAAATGACGAAAACTTAACAAGCAAGATGAACAATTTAACTTATATTAATAATGTCATGAACTCCCAAATCCAGAATATTACCAATCATATAAATTACCAGCAAAACACAATTGGAAATTACTTAACTAAATACAAAAATATTATAGGAAATAAAATCGCAACCATAGAAGACGAGATAACATTTATAGAACACATATATCAGATTAACAACGAAATCTCACTCTTACGCCAACATGTAGATGACATCGGACAAATTATTTTCTCCGGAAAACTGGGAATTATCTCCACAGATATTCTTACTCAAACCGAACTTAACCTAATCCCAGACTTTGACAGTTATACCAACATTAAGGTATCCATAGCACTTCACGACGGTAACATCATCATTATTCTTTCTATACCACAATTTTCACAAGACCCACTATCCATGGTGACATTCGTACCAATACCTGACAAGAATAATAAATCCATACAACTTAATCATTCTGATGTCCTCATAGATTTAGAAAACAATATTTATAGTACGTACATTAAGGATAACTTAAAAAGGAATCTAATAAACATCAATGATAATTGCTTGAGTAATATATTAAATTTTGAAGAAGCTAACTGCAAAATGCAAACATTTAATAAACAAGAAATAGTTGAAATAATTCCAGGCATATTAGTTCTCAAACAATTCAATAGTAACATATCGCACAATTGCAATAAAGCTAAATTAAAAATTTCAGGAAATTACTTGATAAAATTTGAAAATTGTGAAATAAACACGTTAAATAAAACTTTTACAAATGTTAAACTAAAAATACAAGATAAGTTTATCCTACCTAATCTCATAACAAAAATTAAAGACAATAGTAATACAACAATTGCAGACATAAAAATTGAATCTTTATATCTAAAACAAATAGAATATGAAGAAACACTGAAACAAGTACTATATACAGATAAGAACTTAAAAATACTTAGTTTTAGCATATCTCAATTATTATATCAATATGTATCTTAATAATTTTTTATACTTCTTCAAGAATACAAAAACATATATTCCGAAAGTACAATTAAAAAACGAAACTACTATAAACAACCCGGCAAAAATAATATAATTTCGTCGGAGCCTCAAACTAACGGTGGGGGTGTTATAGTGTCTCCCACTATTCCATTATGTTATAGTGTCTCTCACTATTCCCTTAACGCTATTTTGGGCATACACATGCTGTTTTAACTTATTAAGAATTTTACCAATTGTTTTTATTCACTGCAAAGTGCACTAATTCCAAAGAATTTTAATATATATATTTATAACTTTATTAATTGTATTTTCCAAAGAATTGTTTGTCCAAGTGCTAACGAAAATGCAACAGTTAACAAAAATGTACCATTAATTCCAAATAATTTTAATAACTTTATTATTTGTATTTATTAATTTGTCCAATTCCAAAGAATTTTAATAACTGTATTCTCAGGTGCATTTCCGCTAACGAAAATGCAGCATTAGTAACCTTATTAATTCCAATACATATTTATTAATTATATATTTTTTCCAAAGAATTGTTATACCTTGATCAAGTGCAAAATGCGCCAGACAAATTTCTTAAGAATTATTATGCAAACACTTATTTTAAATTTATATTTCCAAAATGCAACAATAAACAAAATAATAGTATTTAAGAAAGTAGAAAATAAAGAAAGATGATTATTATTGATTGAACCTTAAACCCAGTTGTTTTATTTTTTTTTCGTTATCTCTCGTTTCGAGGAAAAAAGTATAAAACTTGGCTACACTCTTACTTAGAAGTGTTTATTTTATTTTTTGACGGTGGAGTAGCGAAGCCCAACGGAGATAGCTAGTAATTAGAAATTTAATAGAAGGCTTGTTGTGCAAAATTGGCAAAATTTTGTTATGTGTTAAGATTATTACGATCTTAGTTTTTAAAAAAAATTAACTAAAAATAATTAAACTTAAATTTTCAATTTATTAAGCAATTAAACTTGTTGTTCTATATTTATGTCATTAAATAAAAAAAAGTATCTCGCTGAAACCCCTACAAACATTTTAATTCCCATGAATGTAAGAAAATAATTTCTTAACAGTTTTATCTTTCTTCAATGGCTTGCTGGCAATGCCTTTAGAGTAGACTTTCTTATAAACATTTTCTAATACATAGAAAACCACTCCATTCATCGCAGTTAGTCAGTGAGTGAGTCAGTCAGTCAGTCGATGTTTGTAAACCACATTTAATATCTTTCCTAATCTCTTTTGAGTGGTTTCTTGAGTAGGTGTTTGTTAAATGTCGCTATTTTTCCGCAAATACTTGTCGACTTTTAGCAAATAAAAAATTAAATAAAGTTCTTTTGCCATAAACTATGTCGACGATACCGAAAACGAAATCTAAAACTAAATCCTAGCAACAAACAACTAAATGGAATAAGTTGGAAAATATAGAACGGCAAGAAAACCTAACATGTGTGAAAACATTAGGGTTGCGGTCGTTTATACATATGGCCATGAAGGAAAACTTGCCAAAAGAAAACAAATTGAATAAAAATTGAATAAACATTGAATAAAAGAAATTAAAAAACTTTCCACAATCAATTGGATGGTTTTTGGTTTTGTGTCCTTTCCAAATTGCCTCTTTCAATTGTGTGCATCCTATTTATTCTTCTGGTATTTTTCCAATTTATTTTTAAGTACGATTACTTGCAACTAAAAGAGGATTGCATTTATATCTTTATTTCTTTCTTTCTTTGACCACATACACATTTATTTCATTTCATTTCTTTATTTTTTTTTTTTTTGTTCCCTTACATCCTACAAATAATTACAGTGCATGCCTTTCACACTTGGTTTTTTTATTTATTTATTTTTCATTTTTTAATAACGGTCACGTTAGTAACAGTTTATTAAGATGACACATGTGCTACTTAAAAGAGATTTAAAATCAGATTAAAAAACCCCCCGAAGACTTAATTTTCTTGTTGCTTTTAAGTATAATTTCACTTTAGAAAATTTATAAAAAGTTTTTCTTTTGAAGTGAAAATAATTGTTGATTAAAATCTTTATCCTTGGAAATTGACAGCATTGCCATAATTATTCTCTATGCAATATTAAGGTAAAAATAAAGACACATTTTCAGGGTTGCTACAATGCATGAGGAAGGAAATAGATTTAAAAAGAAGATACAAACTATAAACAAGCAAAAAAATTAAAAATACAACGCTGGGTGCCTATTTTAAATTAAAAGGTGTTTTTTATAGAGGTATAGAACTTTAGGTGCAATAAAACAACGATAGATTATTCGATTGACATGAATTTTATTTATCCGAAAGATAATTTTGTGGCGTTACATTTTAAGTATGATTTCTGGCATATGACCGCCACGGCTGTCGCAGATGTAGTCCAATCTGGACGTCCAATATTCGATGACTTTTTCCAACATTTGTGGCCGTATATCGGCAATAACACGGCGAATGTTGTCTTCCAAATGGTCAAGCGTTTGTAGCTTATCCGCATAGACCAATGACTTTACATATCCCCACAGAAAGTAGTCTAGCGGTGTTAAATCACAAGATCTTGGAGGCCAATTCACAGGTCCAAAACGTGAAATTAGGCGGTCACCAAACGTGTCTTTCAATAAATCTATTGTGACACAAGCTGTGTGACTTGTTGCGCCGTCTTTTTGAAACCAGATCTCCTGGACATCATGGTTATTCAATTCAGGAAAGAAAAAGTTAGTAATCATGGCTCTATACCGATCACCATTGACTATAACGTTCTGGCCACCATTGTTTTTGAAAAAGTACTGACCAATGATTCCAGCAGCCCATAAAGCGCACCAAACAGTCAGTTTTTCTGGATGTAACGGTGCTTTGATATATACTTGAGGATTACCTTCACTCCTTCACTCCAAATGCGGCAGTTTTGTTTGTTGACGTAGCCATTCAACCAGAAGTGCGCTTCATCGCTAAACAAAATTCGCTTATGAAAATCGGGAACAACGGTAATCTCGTTTTGGGCCCATTTGCAAGCGTTGTTCAGGCGTGAGTCTATTCATGATGAATTGCCAAACCAAACTGAGTATAAATCACTTGACAGCTGTTAAATCGGTCGCCTTCTTGAAAAGTAATGCCAACTTAAAATTCTATACCTCTATGAAAATTTGTAGCTCTGGGTTGAGAAATAACAGGCGTGCATCATTGTCGTTACCGCTTAAATTCTATCAGGCTGTGCTTGTTGCACCGCCTTCGAGTTTTTGCGTCTCACTTTCACACTGGCTGATTGACTTCCTCGAATAGCTGTACTGCTTTACTGCTATTGGTGGTTGCTTTAATAAGCCACACACGAGTAATTAGTTTGGTTATCTTATGTAACAGTAATTTTAATTCAATAAATCGGACATTGAACCAATAAACTCAAGATTTCACTTGAGGAGCACCATTAAACTCATTTTGATTTTACCTAACTGAATTTGGAGTCCCACTTGCTATACTAAGGTATAGGTCGCTCTGCAGATTTAGAATCTTGGAACTGCGAACAAATAACTCCCATGTTAAAACGCATAGCGTCTCACTCTCACACTGGCTGATTGGCTTCCTCGAATAGCTGTACTGCGTTACTATTATTGGTGTTTGCTTTAACAATCCACGTGTAATCGATTTGGTTATCGTGTATAACCTAGTAATTTTAATTCAATTAATCGGCCATTGATGGAGCACCATTTATAAAACTAAATCTTGCACTGGATGAGCACTGTTAAACTCAGTTTTTCACTAGAGGAGAACCATTAAACTCAATTTTTCACTGGAGGAGAACCATTAAACTCTTTTTAATTTTACCTAGATGAATTTGGAGTCTCACTTCCTATACGAAGCTATAGACCGATCTGGAGATTTTGGAGGCGCTTTGGTTTTGTACAGAATATAAAAAAAATATTTTAAATTAACGGTAACCAATTCATCTTCTCCCATTCTCATTTTGGAATAGTTATAATCTTGATACTGTATATTAATAATCCCCATATTAAAACGCATAGCCTAGAAAAAACTGACTGGATTGGGAAAGTGGGTGTGGTACCTCCCATACAAAGTATAAAATTATTATCCTATACGTAATGAACTGTAATATCTAGACAAATATATTAATATGTATAGTCAAGCAAAAAGAGGCTATATTGAAACAGTGGGCGTGGTAACTACCATATAAACTAAAAAATTTGTGTCGTGTGGCTAGGGACCTATAACACGTAGAGACTTGCATAATTAAACAAAAAGCTGGCTGTATAAAAACAGTGGGCGTGGTCCTCCCAGAAAAAGGAAACAATTATTATCGTAAACATTGAGAACTATAATAGGTAGACTTTTAAGATTGTGTACAAGTAACCCACTTATTAATGTGTATAGTATAGAAAGAGACTGGCTGGATTGGAACAGACGGCATGGCACCTGACAGGCAAAGTGAAAAATTATTATCGTGTAACTAGAGAACTACATATAATTATATTAATGTGAAACGTTACCCTCAGTGAGTTGATATGAAATTATGTGGTAGTTGGAATCAAGAATGATAGAAACAAGATTACGCCATCCAGCACATAATATTAAAATCTTTGGCGCATTTCGGGCTAATGACGTCAGGAAACCCTTTCAGCTTATTTTCTCCTTTAGCTCCCTTACGTAGCATTAAATAGCAGTTCGAAGGACCAATATTTATTGTTTTCCTCTGTTTTCTTTTCCAAACAACAACAAAAATAAATGCCTTAAACTTTTGTCATTTAACTTTTTCTCCTCGTCATCAGCAATATTTAATTAACAAAAAGTTTTGTAATATTTTCAAATTAAGCAAATCATTATGCATCATTTACAGAAATATTTGTGTAGTTGTTCTTGTGTCTAATAATACAATTAAAACTAATTTAAATTTGATTAACTTTAGTAAGAGTCTATTTCATTTTAACATTGCCTACTTCTAGGCTTACAAGCAAACGAAAAAACAATTGTTTAAACATGACAACAAACCACAAAACACATTGGGCGACTCTTGTTGGTAAATTGGTAAAATTTAATTAATAGTTTAAGAAGTTTTTTTGTTTGAGGGTTAGAAAAATATTTCTTTTTGTTTTACAAATTGTCCATCAAAAAGAAACAAATTTAACTAATTTTTAAGGAACTACCTCATTTATTGCTTAGTGCCCAATTACATTATGCAACTTTTGTCGCAGCAATCTTTCTCTCCTCTTCTTTAAAATGCCACTATTTTTGTGGAGTTTGTACAGGTCATAACGTTTGACATAGAAAAATTAAATTTAGTATGAGTCTTTGGTAAATGCAGATAAAAAGCTTTACAAATTTTAGCCATAATCGGGTTGGGAGTAAGGGGTAGTTTACTTACACCCAAATTTTATGAACGCTATACAGGTCATACCGTATGACATATCGAAATGAAATTCAGTATGTGCCTTTGGTATATGGAGATGAAGGGCTGTCTTAATTTTGGTGATAATCGGAAAGGGGCAAGGGGTAGTTTACTTAATACCCCAGAAAATAATTTATTATTAATTAATATACTTTGAACTTTTTTTAAATTATCGTTAAATTTCTCGGTGTGCAAAGTACCGATTAAAAAACCGTAATAAGATTTTTAAAGTCTCATTTAGTGGCTCTTACTCGCAAAAGGAGTTGACCGCACCGTAAATAATAAAGGTAAGGTAGCCACTTTTGTAAAAAAAAACTATTTTTTGGGGCATTTTTTCCCCGTTCCGGGAATTTATATGTTAAAATAAAAATTCCAAATTTTATTCCACCATTTGATTAAAAGCTCTTTTGTTTATTCAATTTCAAAACTATGTAAGAATAACTCGATCCGTTTAGATTTTGCGGCGATTCCGATTCGATATATTATTCCTCAAAAACCACCTTGACTTGATTTTTTTCAGTTTTTGAGGTTAAAATTAGAGCGTGTAAAAAATTATTTTAATATTGCTAATCTAGAAGTCAAGAGCTTTCCTCTGATACCACCTACATCTAGGTATATCGAGCATATATTTAAGCTATAAGAACTTCCTAAACCTCGCCTTCTCATGATTTTTGTTATCATTTTTCATGTAAAAATGTATTCTAGGGGCCCACCGTTCTCTGCTCCACCCTAAAACACTTTTGGTTTGCCTCTGTGAAATTTCATTAAGATATCTTCATTCGTTCTGAATGATGTCTAAAACAAATAGTTTTCAAACCACTGTGCCCGATCTAAAGTTGAATGGAAGTGGTGCCTGACCCCAAAAGTGTTTCTGAAGCCGAAAAATTAGTTGTTCAGTGTGTAAGTGTGTGTATGTAATAATGTGAATAAGCGATATGGTCATAATAGGTCATTCCAGAGTCATAACAGGTATGGTAAGACGTTGAAAAAAGAGTCTCCCGTAAAATACACTTTGTACCCTTAGGTCCCCTTCTATTTGCATCTTATTTTTAAACTACTCATTTGATGCGACATTTGCTACAAGCACTCAAACTGTTAAAAATAAGTTTAAAAAAACAACAACAAAAATCCACCCTACTAACTGCTACAACAACATTTGAATAACTTATTGCGACAATCAGCAAAAAGTTCTTTTTAAGGGATCAAAAGCACGGGCAACTAATTAAAATTTAATCATTAACATAATTACATGAATCATTGAGGAGGCTTATAGAATATTTTATGTTTATTAATAAAACTTTTTTTGTGCTGCTCATAATAATAATCTTTTTCAATTTATTTGTTCATTTGTTGTATTTACATAATGATAGAATAAGTGCTTTTTAATACAAAAAAACTTAATTAATTTTGAACAAAGGAATTCAAAACCTAAAAGAACTTTGTAGTTAAACTTTTGAAATAAAAAATTATGAATTTTTATTAACTTTTATTGTAAATATAAATATTGTAGCAAAAAGTAGCTCGTTCACTCGATAAGCTGGAACAAAGTTGGAAAATACAGCAGATTGAGTGCAGTGCTTCCAAACTGTAAGTTTTTAGTAAAAAAAAAAAGTCTGGTGCAAGCTATTGCGAGAGCTAAAAGAAAGTTTAAACAAAAATTCTCTACACTGAGAATCCAAATAACTACAAATAATAGAAGTAGATTTCAGCAACCTCCCTACATAGTTATCGTAAGATCTAAAGTTCGGCCATGCCGAATTTGATAAACCCTTCACCATAGCTAGATTGCCTTATACTGTTATTTTTTCCAATTTTACAAGAAAAAGTACACGAAGGTATGGTATTGTCACAAAAACCATTTTTTGTTGTGGTTGCAATAAACAACTTATTATTATTGTTTTTAAAATACAGGCATAATCCGTATGTCATTCTAGATATTGGGTGTTTTTCTTATCTGCATGAGAACTATAGAATGCTTTTTTCTTAAACACCATGAGAACTATCGATAACTATGGTTTGACAGCTGAGAATGTCAAAATATATTGATATTTCTGTTCAGTAAAGTTCCAAAGTGTAGAAATTTACTTTGAAAAACAAAAAATAATAAATCTGTTCGGGAAGGTCATATTATAATTCGTCCATTTTACAAACTACATAATAAGGCCTAGTGAGCAAGAAATTCGTGCAGTGGTTGATCGTTTTGCAACTAGTTTTACTCTTCGGGATTCAAGAAGACAATTATTAATGTAGGGAGCTATTAAAGCAGACCACTTTCTTAATGGATCCCTTTTCTGACCCCCTTTCGCCCTCAATAATTTTAATTTTTTTTTAAATTTTTTTTAATTTAATTTACGGCAACCTTACTTTCATTGAGTCACGTGCTAGTCGTAGCCTTTACTCTTGACTTTAGGGATTTCAGAATGTCGACTGGTAACTGTCGGCCTTTTTTCTCATCACAGAGTCTCTAGCATTTATCAAAGGCTCAGGTCCATCATGGCATCCACATCAAGCCTATCTACATGTAGTATCGAAGTATTAAAATGATACCCTCATGTCGATTCGTCTTCATTCTCAACTTGTTGGCGTTTTTGCAGAAGAATCTTGGATTACGCGCCTATCAAATACAGCTCGTGCAATTATTGGAGCCAAGCGGCCATTATTTGCGTCACATTTTTGCAGAGATTAGCATTTTTATCAAAGAACTGTATTTAGTGATGCAGCTTGGTTAAATGGTGATAAGCAAAATTGGCGTATTTGCAGCGAACCCGTTAACGAATCACTATTACTACATCCATTAAAATTGGCTGTTTGATGCGGTTTACGCGCTAGCGGCATCATCGATGCTTATTTCTTTTAAAATGAGCAAGAAGCTGGCGAGGGCTACCGAGCCATGGTAACTGAATTTTTATTCCAGCAATATTTCTGCCTTGTATTATTATTATTTTAGCAGCTAAATATAATGTTTATATTGAATTACCCCCGGGGGTTCCAATTGTCACTGCAGTAATGGCAAATGCTTTGAAGCGGTTCACTCGGGGAAAATAGGGGCACCAGACGCTAGGGTTCCTAGAGCCTAAATATGGAAGAAAAGGTCTGTTGTTTTAACACGGGTCCTCTTCGAGGCCCGACCAGTGCCCAAAGGACTGGTACCACGGGAATCGGTGGCCCCACAGAGAGCCTATCCTCTCTGTGACCGGTTATTGGTGAGGTCCCCTTCGGGGGTACACGTGGTGGTTGTGG
The DNA here is from genome assembly GCA_949628195.1 of Phasia obesa. Classification (NCBI taxonomy): domain Eukaryota; kingdom Metazoa; phylum Arthropoda; class Insecta; order Diptera; family Tachinidae; genus Phasia; species Phasia obesa. The sequence continues at coordinate 86,871,392 of OX451218.1, forward strand.
TTTAAGATCGCTTCATGTAGATGTGGTGCAAGGTCGATCAAGTGTGCTGTTGCACTCTCAACAGACAGAGTTTGGATAGTCTCCAAACCCCTAAGCAAGAGGTTATAATATGGATCTAGGCTTGCCTTGGAAAGGCTTGCCATATTATATAAATTGCTACTCATTGTGACTGTATGCACACAAATTGCGATTAGTGGCAATCGTAAAGTGTTGTTATACTACACAATGGGGGCGCTAGTCTACGTCTTTATTTTACTCGGTGTTTGGAGCACCGTGGGATAAAGCCACCGTGGCAGGAGCCCACGTTAATCTTGAACGCATCTGTTTATATTGAATTAAAATATATTAAAATTCCATTTTATTTTGGTCATGTTGTATTAAAATATGTTTATGATTAAATTATCGAGCTAGAAAATAATAAGCTTTTAACCAGAGTACAAAAAAAAAACAAAACGAAACGCAACGTTTGCTTGCGGTCAACCACCATTTGGCTCCAATAAACTATTTATTATTTCATGTTAGTGAAAGTTTAAACTTGACATAGTTCTTTGCGTTTTTTGCAGTGAAATTAAAAATTGAGAAACTAACAAAGGGCAAAAAATTATAATCCACAACTGTCAGAGCCTAAAAGTCCCTTTATTCGATAAACTTTGACAAGGTTCAAAAATATAATTGAAATTTAACTTTTTAATTTCTTTACTTAAATGTTATTCGCTTATAAGTCTTGATTATGAGTTTAGAAATTCTAATTTCATATTTCTTAATAAAATTATTTCAATAAAGTTTTGTAATTCTAAAATTATAGATAAGAAATTCGCCTTATTACCTTAAGGATCTAAAATGAAAATATTAGTAATTATCAAAGCTTTCTATGAACAATTTAAATGGTTTTTGTTTAAAATGCCAATAGAAATCCTGCAATTTTAATTGAAACCTTTATTTAAATAACTTGACTTAAGGATAAAATGACAATGTATTTGTCAAATAATCACTTAGTAGTATTAGGAAAACAAACAAGTCTACATTTAGGCTTGTTTTGTATTAAATAATTTTTTTGCTAACGTAAAATCTTATACAAATTATAAACCATTTTACAAATATCTTGTTTAATACAGATCTGTCAAAAACAAACTTAAATGGAATAAAAGAAATTGTTAATAGAAAAAAAACTATATGTTGTAAATTGTATATCGAAAGTATGTGAGAAAAATACTGTAAAACAAGAACAAGAAAGCAAAACTCACAAATCACAAATATGTTTTACATTTCGAACACACTCTAATGGCATAAAGAGAATTGAATTAAATTATACACACAATATAAACTTGTAGATATTATGTGAAAGTGGGGAAGGGCTGCTTACTCTTTATTTTATAAAACTAACAAATGAGGAGGAATAAACTAAAGCCGATTATAGGGATTAAAAAATTGCACAAAAATTTAGTATACTTTTAGGGTCTTTTTTTTTTTGCAAAAATGTTTGCCTTTCTTGGAGTTATTACCGTGAAGGCGCTATAGTGTTATGATTTGTATATCCTTCACCACAGATGGACACAGTATACATATATATTTTTGTCGTTCCGTTTGACTTTCTAAAATATTCATTTTATATATATATATATATATATATATATATATATATATATATATATATATATTCTAGATCCTTATATGTATGTAAAGAATTCTTGTTGAAAACGGTTTTCTGAAAATCCTAGATAACTTGTTAAAATTCTTAGTATACCAATCAATCAGATATAGTGCTGAAAATTTTGCTATTGCAGTTCAGCATCATCATTCCATAAATGGTAGAGATATGCCAACACAAAGGCGAGGGTCTCTATTATTGTTAAGTTTGCCGCATTCTGTTTCACCATAACTCTTCATAAAAAGCAGAGATATGGTAAAAAAGGCGAGGGTGTCTATTATTATTATTATTATTATTATTATTATTATTATTATTATTATTATTATTATTACGTTTGTTGTTTGTTCATATTGAAAACCAAGACTTTAGAAAAAAAAACACTAGATTGCCTAAAAATCGGAAATTCACTTATCAATGGAAATTTCACCAAAATATCAAAGTTTCACCAAAATGAATGCATGAATGAAAAATAAACAAAAAGACAATCACTAATTTAAAAGTTCGCAAAGGGATCCAAGTTTCACTACAAAAATTACATTTTCATTAAAAATTACCAAAAAGTTACTTATAAGCAAAACGTCTTTTTACGTAATTTTTAGGGATCCGTACTCAAAGGGTAAAAACATAACCCTATTGTTTTCGTTACAATATCTTTCCGTCTGTCCGCCCATCTGTCAGCGCTTTTTAGCTCTGCAACCGTAATAGGTAGACTTTTTACATTTTTACAGAAGATGTATAACTGTTGCCGCTACAGAAACAAGTACTAAAACTTATAGGGTGTTCCAGAAAGAGACGTGTTATTTACATATATGTCTTTATTTCTTAAACTGTAAGAGTCAAACACTTGAAATTTACAAACAGTAACTAAAACTTAGTTCGCTATATAAACTAACATAAAAAAATAAACCTAAAAATTAAAGGGTGTCCCGATAGTGACGCGATTTGCATGTTTTTGGCCTAAGTTTTGAACCATAATAGGTAGACTCTTGAATTTTTCACAGAAAATGTATAATTGTGGCCGCTATAATACAAAATACTAAAACTTATAGGGTGTTCCGAAAGTGACGTGTTAATTCCGTTTATTTCTTTATTTCTAGAGCTGTAGGAGGCAACCACTTAAAATTTTCAGACAGTAACTAAAACTAAGTTCGCTTTATAAACAAGTATACAAAATTAAATCTAAAAATTAAAGGGTCTTCCGATAGTGACTTGTATTGCATGTATATGATCTAAGTTTTAAACGATAATATGTAGACTCTTGAAATTTTTACAGGTGATGTATTACTGTGGACACTATAACAAATAGTAAAAAGTAAAGGGTGTTCAAACAGTGACCTTATATATTTTTGAGCCATAATAGACAGACTCTTGATATATAACAAAAAAAAAAGTAAAAATTAAAGGGTATTCCTACAGTTTCGTGGTTTGCACATATGTATATAGCCTTATTTGAACCGTAATTGATAGACTCTTGATTTTTTTACAGTAGATGTGTTGCCATCGCCGCTATAAAATAATTAAAGCATGTTCCACAATAACATGTTTTTCACTTATATTGCCTTATTTTTTAACCACAATAGGTAGGCTCTTGATATTTTGGTAAACATTGCTTATATTTGAACAGTAATAGGCTGACACTTAATAAAATAAAATTTACACAGACTATATTTTACAATATCTACTGTAACACAAAGTAACGAAAATAAATTTAATAAAAATAAAAGGGTGTTCCCTAGATGTCGCGAATTAAATGATTATGCTCTAGTATAAAAAATAAATAAAAACTAAAGGGTGTCCCATGAGACGTGAAAAAATAAAAACTTGTATTTTCAAAGTTGTACTGAACATAGTATGGAACACTACGTGTTCCGTACTATGTTCCAGTTTCCAGAATTAATACCCCAAACCCTTTTTTCGATTCCCTACATTCCCGAAGACTTTTCATAGCTCTTTTCAATTGCATTAGCTTCTTCCTTCCTTGCGATAAGTAACTATCTTTGCACTCCAGGTTACAGTATAAAAGAAAAAAGTTATACAGGTAAGTCCGTATTTAAAATGAGTTCTACTGGTATCCAGAATCCAAACACTTGGATTACATGGTTATGCATCCATTAGCGTATGCTGATTCATCGTGGATTAGGATTTTTTTATCTAACTGCTGTACTAGGATCCTGCTTCACGTAGTTCTTCAGTAGGACTTCAGACAGTTCTAATACAACTTCGATGTGTGATTGGTTTACAATATTTCTCAACGTTACTTAAACGTAACGATTCTCATTTGATAGTCAATATCAATATTAATATCAGGGTGAAAACGATTATTATCTGGGTCAAAATGAAATTTTTTGTATTTGGACCAGAGAATAAGATTTTGTTAGCCACAATACTATATTATAAATAGCTTTCAATATCCCTAACCTGAACCTCTTCAACTGTATACTTAACCTTGATGAGAACAAACTCTGTTAAAATTTGTATATATCTTTATATAGTAAGGAATCAGGGAACACTATATAAATGCTAAAAAGCATTAGATCAACTGGAAAATGTTCTCTTTTTAAATCAAAAATGTTCTCCTGAAATAAAAAAAACGTTCTAGGCACACCTTCCCCTGTACAAAGCCCTTTGCATGTTGTTAAAGCAAAACTTATTTCAATGTTGTTGTGTTTCAAATTGGCATATGTTGCTTTTTAAATTTAATTTACAACAAACGCAATATGAAAACTAACAGTAATATCTGTTTGCATAAACCCAGCAAACACTTTCAAGTTGAATTAAAAATTGGATTTGAAATAAAACTCTTTACCAAGTAATAAAAAGCTTTTTGTAGAAATTTCAAAATAATTTTAAATTGTGTAAGAGTCCGACTGCCACTTGTCCGATTTATTTAAAAAACTTGAGATTTATAGGATTAAAAAAGGCTGTAGAAGAATGCATGGTGCAGTGGTTAGTGCGAGATAAAAAATTTCAGAGCGATGTTCGAGTTTTTAATTAAGAATTGTTAACCCCTGTTCACAAAAATCCATTCAAAAAGAAAAGAAGAAGTCTGCTCCTGACATTCCAGCTCACTCATGGCATCAAAAAAATGGTCAGCATCACATCGACGTTCAGGAAGCTCCATCTACAGAGCAATTGCTCAGCAAGACCATACACCACACATAGCAAGGATCTGCACCACTGCATAATCATATGGGCGCCTTGTTCTTTCTAGCCAGAGACAGATTACATCATGGCAGAGGCTACTATAAACTAATCATATACTTAGCTGGGAAAAATATTAACGAAATGGTAGAAGTAAGGCTCACGAAACCATGATCAAAGAAGAACTAAAACGAGAAAATCAGACATGGGAAGAAACAAAAGCGGCAAACCGTGTAAGATACAGATGCTTTGTGAAGCCCTTTGCTTACAAGAAGAGAATCGGAAAAAATAATAATCTATATACTGACATATAATAAAACTGTAACAGAACCGTGTCCGTCTGTCTGTCTGTCTGTCTGTCTGTCTGTCTGTCTGTGTTCTCATCACGTAAAAGTTTCTGGATGAATTTTAATAAAATTTTGTGAGGATGTACCTTTGTATCTCAGTTCAAATATAGGATACAATTTTTCCTTAAAGACCTCATTTCCTAAAAAAAATGTATCAAATAAAAGTGGAAGTATACAATTTTATCGACTTAGTGGTACTAAAAAACTTGGCAGCACTTTTTATTTTCGTAAACGGGAAATTTTATCCACTATTTACGGAACTGTACAATAATAGCATTTCATAGAAAATATATGGCTCAACATTCTCAGTAATCGCTCAGAGACGGGTACCTCTATACTAAGTAAATACATAACCATATCTGCAGAACTACAGAAGTAAAAATTTGTCGTCGATTAATCACAAAACAAAAGGCATATTCGAAGGAAATAATGTCAGAACGCTGGCGATGTCGCGGGCGCTGCTATTATTTAATATTTTCTTAAGAGTTCACACTTCTTTTTATGTGTAAGATTGGCTTAAAAATAACCTTTGATATGGAATTTTTCATTTGAACTTAATTTAAAGATTTGACGTTGTGTTTGCTGGGACAATGTTTTGTTTTCTCTCCCTATATGTGGCTTGATTTCCATTCAATTTATTGTAAATGTAACTGTGCCGTTGGATATTTTAGTTGAAACAGTCAGGTTATTGTTGCAACTTTATATTTGTTAAATAAAAATTATTTAAATTTAATATATTAGTTTCGAAATCAACTGTGTATCTATTTTCAAACCCTTTTATTAATATAAGAATGAAACATTATTCTAAAACTTGGTTTTGGACGACAATTTTGTAGGACTTTGCAAGTCGTCTTTTTTATTCTAGTTGATATCATGGCTAAACCATTGCGTCTGAAATTGAAGGTCATGTTACTATATTAGGACATGTATCAAATATCTCTAGAAACATATATGTGTCGCAAGCTGACAAAATACACCAAAATTTCTTGTTTTCTGTTGCACCAAACGATATCTTGGGATCAACTACAAAATAGATATTATTTCATAATTAACATATTAAATCAGGCAGTCTTAAAAACTGAACACTTGCCCAAAACTATACTTTTAAACTAAAATCAAATCGCCATAACTTCGTCAATTTCTTAGATTTTTTCCCTGAATTCAATATCGATCCCTGAAGATAAGGTTCCTTGCGTCACATATATACATATATATTGATAGCCCGAACTTATACCTAACAAAATATTGGTTGCATCGATGCTATAAATGTCATCTTCATTATATAAAAGGCTTTCGTGAGGACTATCAAAATAGATCCATGTAAGAGATTGGAGTTAAGAGATGATAAAGTTTAGGCTGATCAATCAAAGCAGCGTTATTCTAGTTTAAACGGCAATTATTATAATTGGCTGACATTCCACAGACTATAGGGAGAGTTTATACGAAGATGGTTTTCGAATGTCAAAGATATCTGAACAAGTTGGATCTCTTTCGGAAAACAAGCCATATATATGTGGCTACATAAATCTACCTGTGGAAGTCTTATTACTAACTAGCTGGGCCCATACACATTGTGTGAGTCCACCATCTCTATCCCACTTTCATAAATAAGATGCCATAAAGTATGCAGCACCTTTAAATCGGTAAAGAAATCGGCATGTACATATATGAGCCTTCTTTAATCAACCTGTGGAAGTCTCACTGTGTGCATCCTGCTCGATTTTGCTTTGACAGTAACCCACACCAAATTTTAAGACTCTTTCGTATTTACTTTATATAAAAAAAACCCATCTCTGGATAAAATTCTAAAATTAATATAAAATTCTAAACATTATTGTAAAGGTCTGTAAAAGGTGTTTAAATTATTTTAATAACAATGTAATTCCACAAAGTAAAAATACAAATCAAATACAAATTTCCTTCAATTGCCTATTTGGCAGTAAGTAATTAATATTTTGTCATTATTTTAAAACAGCGCCATCTGTTGCGAAACCGTGTTTAAAATATCCCACTTTCTATTCAGACTTTGTCGTTATTTTAAAACAGCGCCATCTCTTGCCCAACCGTGCTTTCAAAAATAAAAGATGCCTTAAAGTATGCAGTACATTTACTTCGATAAAAAAATGGCTTACTTTTACTGGTTTTTCTCCACTTTGTCTTGGAAATAAGATATGTTTGCGGGAAAAAAGTATCCTATGTTGGAATCAGGATCACAAAATGTTGTTAAAATCCATCCAGTAGTTTTTAAGTGATGCGGACACATACAGAAAGACAAACAGACAGACAGGATGAGACAAATGAGTTCCTGTTTTATTATATGTATAGATGTAGCAGGAGTATTGAATCAGAGTTGGAAACTTCGCACCTTATTTTAATTCTGCCCCACTCTGCAGTGTTTAAGGTAACGTAAAGTTTTGAATTCCACTGGGAATGATAATGATATATTTTTTACATACAAGCGTTTTACTTATTAAACGTTTTATAGCTTTTCCTTTTAACTTTACCATACGTAGTATTAGGTAAAGTATAGTATCATGAAACAAATCGAGGTGGAGATTTCGACGGATTTATACATTTTGAGATCTTCTGAATCCATTTTGGCTATTTTTGCGATTATGTCTTTGGGTGGGTGGGTCTATGTGCCACTATTTTTGTGAAGTACAGGTCACACCGTTGGACATATCAAAACAAACTTTATTATGAGCCTTTGGTATATGGAATGAATAGTTCTATAAATTGTGGGCATAATCGGGATGGGGCAAGGGGTAGTTTACTTACTCCCAAATTTCGTAAACGCTCTACAGGTGATACCGTATGACATATCAAAATGAAATTCAGTATGTGCCTTTGGTTTATGGAGATGAAGAGCTGTATAAATTTTGGGCATAATCGTGATGGAGCAAGGGGTAGTTTACTTAACACCCGAAACCGAAAATTACTAATTTTTCGATTCGAATATACTTTGAACTTTTATTCTTTTTGCAATATATATCCATAAAAATATCTGTTTCCATTGGGTATGGTAAAGTTGAGTGTATGCCACTCCAGTTTTATTTTGTTTAATTTATGTTTATTTTACGTCAAAATAAAAAAACATTTTTCCCGTTTAAGTTCGAAACACAATATCTCTATTTCGAAATTCAATTTAATTTTTACATTGCGAAATTATTTATTACGCGCTTCGGTTGTCTTTAATAAAAAATTTTGCATTATTTTGGGATTTTTGTGCCAAATTATTTATGATTAATTTGTCACAATTAAATTCATGGTATACCACTGTTTATTGCATTATGACGACAAGGAGTGTTTTTAGAGCAAAATATTAATTCTACTCTTCCCTTTGCATTCTTTATTGTCTGGCATTTTTACTCAATCAATCTCAATAAAATGTTTACATTTTATTCAGTCATAATAATTTAAAAATAGCCATTGTGTATTTTACGAGGGCGCACCCAAATTTAAGCGTCGGACAGTTGTTTTTAAAATTGATTGTACGAGAGCAATTTAATAATTCCGTGACTATTTTTATTTCCAGCGCAGTAACTTTATATGTAACTACCGACACGTCGTACAGAGGGGTATTTTGCTAATCTAGTCGGACATTAGGTCAAAAATTAATTTTGAGAAATATAAAAATTTAAGTTCGCAGCTCGACATCGTATAGTGAATTTTCAAGGCTTTTGCTTGATATTTGTCGTTTTGGGACACTGTTAAAATCAGGAAAGTTGAGTAAATCGCATACGTGTTTTTATTGACTTTATACGATTTTCAGGGATTTGGAATATATTTTTTTTGTGGCTAAATCAATAAAGATTTTCTGTTGATTTTTTTTTTTTTTTTGTGAAAGACCATATTAGCAGCTACTTATATTAATTTTTATTTTAAATTTTTTATCATAAACATTTTTTTCGAAATTAAGAAAACGATTTTTTTGTTTATTTTTTTGTCAAAGAAAAAGCGAAAAGTTTTTTGAGAGTGATCTCCATCGCGATCCTAAAAGTGTTATATATCACTATAAAATTTGGGATCTCTACTTTTATGCTGTAGAAAAAAACGTTGCGCGTTTTTGCCCAATTTTTTGATATTTTTCCAAATTTCCCCCTTGTTTCTGTTTTCGATCATCTTGCACAGAAACCTTTTTGTCGGTCATAAAATGTTTTTGGTTTATAAGTTGTTTTAAATAAATTAATTGTTATTATTTTAAAATACTACTACTACTGGCGGAACAAATCCAATTAATTGTTATTATTTTAAATAAAATTTATTGTTACAAGTGTAAATTGTTGTGTCTGTCTGTTTGTGTTCGCATCATGTAAAAACTACTGGATGAATTATAATAAAATTTTAGGGAGAGGTACCTTAGTATCGTGTTTCAAATATAGGATATTTTTTCCCCTAATAATACCTCATTGCCATGAATGAACGAGAACAAGTAGTAAAAGTATGCAATTTTACCGATTCAATGGTACTGCAAACTTGGCAGCAACTCTTATTGTTGTCAGCGCGCATTTTAAAACACTATTTACAATACTCTACAATAAATTTGGAAATTTATAAAAATTTTAGATTTCTATATAAATTCTGAGTAATTACCCAGGGATGGGTACGTTTATGTAAAGTAATTACATGAACCATATCTGAAACACTATAAAATAAGTGGATTACTTTCAAAGCAAAATAAGGAAGCTGACGAAGTGGCGGGCACAGCTAGTTATAAATAAATTACTCTCAGATAAATTAAATACTATAAAGTAATAAATTACAAAAATTACTTTTATTAATATTCTTCTCTTCGACATAAATGCTTAAAAAGGAATAATTTTTGGTAATTACCAAAAAAAAATTTTTAAATTCACATGAACGTTCCTTGGGGTGTGATTGGAGAGATGCTTTCCCCTGCCCATAAAAACTTAAAAGTTTTATTATTATGGCATTAAGGCGTATGTAATCCATTTCTTTGAATAATTACATTATTTTTGCAAATAATATTTTATGTCACAGCCCACAAAAGGGGGAGGGGAGAAAATTGTCATTTTAGAATCTTCAGGATCCAGGTTAAGGATTTTGAACATTTTCTGACTATAAAAGCTGCATTGCTAAACAAAAGTATGGGAAAATTTAAAAAAAAATTATTTTTCAGAGGTAGGATTAGTTCTTCTAAGGGGAACTTTTTTCTCCTTGGTCCGATTTTTTTATTTTATAGCTTTAACATCCTATGATCCTAAGAGACTTTTCTATCAAGTTTAATCTAGTGGCTCTCAGTAAATTAGAGCTAGTAACTAGAGCCAATATAAGCTAAAAGAAAAATGAATGTCCAGCTAGTTTGGCCAAATACCCCTATGTGAATCGTTCAATTTTGTTTTGAAAGTAATCCACACCAAAATTTATGACTGTTACATAACAGTGCACAGTGGTTTAAAAACGCTTTTTGAATTAATTCGGTAGCTCATGAACCACCAGAGAGAGAGAGAGAGAGATCTTAATGACATTCCACAGGGACAAGGCACAGTCACATACGGTTGATCCTATATAGTAAAGTGGGGCTTGTGGCGGTGTTATCGCTTTTAGTTTGGGAGAAAAATTACCCAAGAATAGAACTTAATAGAAACATAGTTTTTTATTAAATCATATTGTAGAAACGGTAGTATTATATAGTACGAATTTGCACATTGAGTAAATACACGGTTCTGGCCAAATTCTCCAGGCGCATTTATAAAAATAATGTGCCTTACTTACACTAAGAGAGTTCTTCTTAGATGAAAAATACCCAATTTATAATTTCTTAATTTCTACCCGTGGAGAAGAGTAAGAGCAGACAGACAGACAGAGCTGTCGCGGAAAAAAAATGTTTCGAAAATGTAAAATTAATTCGATTTTCCCCAATCGTTTTCTCTTTGTTTTTAAAATGTCTGGTAATTCTTGAACCGCCCTCGTATACTGTATGGTACCACTTAATGCAAACATTATATATACGTTTAATATATTAAAAAAATTTTCATCATTTCTATAGAGAATTATACGTTTTTTTTGTTGTTGTTGTTTTGTTTCACTTAAGCTAAACAAGTGGAATTTTCGCTACAAAAGCTGCTCCATTTTCCTTAACATTTTTATATTTTCTTTTACCACGTTACTTGAAAATTCAAACATATGTTTTCTTTTTTTTGTAAAATTAAATGCACTTGTTTCGTCATAGAATACAATAAAGCACTCAAAGATTATTTTTCTTTTTCCTTTTTTTTTTGCAAATATATAAAGGTTTTAAGCGCGTTGCGTTTATCATTTCTCAAACGAAAGATGACAGCAATCCATAGTGACGCCCACTTTCAGGCAAACCCACCGTTTAGCATAGAAGAAGCATTAGTGCCATTTTGTTTATCTGTAAACATTCTTACAACGAAAAAAATAAAAGAAAGAAAAAATAGAAAAACTAGAAAAAACAAAGCAAACGAGTCTGTTAAAAAATGATACGCACATTTGTCCTTCAGGGTGTTGGAATAATAAAATATGACACAATACTCTGGTACTGCAAGTTTGTACATATGTAGGAAACAATACTTAGGAAACAGAAAAAAAGAAAGAAAGAAAAAAATATAATCTAAACTGTTACACTTTAAGCCTTCTTCCCTTTGGTGTTTTTATTTATTTTTCTCTTCTCTGCTTTTCTATGTTCGCTACTTGTTGTTACACGGTTTATTTATTCATGATTATTTATAATTTTATTGTGTTGACGTAAAATGCAAGTTTAGTGAAAATATATTAAGAAATATTATGGCATCAGCAAAGACAGCAACCGGTTCATTATTACAGCCAAACAACCTAAAGTATGCTTCACAATTTATAAAGATTATTAAACATTGAGGTATGCTTTAAATTAAGTTAAATAAAATTTATTTAAAAAAATAACAAATTAAATTCAAATAAATTATATTATTTGTATTACAATTTGCTACTTTTATTGTTTAGTACGTTTCGCACTAGAATTAAGAAAAAAAAAGAAAATTATTAACGACATATTTTTAAGCCTTATGAATTAAAGAAAAAATTGTATCGCAAATCTGACTTAATTGTCCCAATATCTAGCTATCTATATAAAATAATTCTTGCAAAAAAAACCGACTTCAAAACAGATAGAAGGGCACCAATTCTAAACTAAAAATATAAAAAGTAATCTGTAAGAATTAGATTTGAATCAAATTAAAGATGCGCCAAACTTATAGGGAAAAAATTAAGACTATTTGAATGTCAAGCCTCTCCTCTTTTCATCAGCATCCGCCTTTTATAGTTGCACCATTCAAGCCTCTGTCTACGGTTTCACAGATAGGGGCACAGATCAAATAATATCACATATTCCGACACCCTTTAATTTACAATGTTAAATTAAAGACCTGTTGTTATACGGGACTTGGCCACAAAGATTCTTTGTAAATTTCAACTATCTGTCAAATAATATCACATATTCCGACACCCTTTAATTTACAATGTTAAATTAAAGACCTGTTGTTATACGGGACTTGGCCACAAAGATTCTTTGTAAATTTCAACTATCTGTCTATAACGGTTAAAAAATTTAACCATATATATCAAACTACATGAATTATTGGGACACCCTTTACATTATAATTCCAAATATTTATACTTGTTATCATACCAGAGATAGTAGTGGACAGTCTGCCTAATTTCCAAGTGTTTGTGTTTAATGGTTCAAAAGATAGGGCCATATAGATCAAATTACATAATTTATGGGGACACCCTTTCATTTCTAAATTCAAATTGTATACTTGCTATAGTAGACTTTGTTCCTTGACAGGTTCCTTGTAAATTTTAGCTGTCTGTCTCTAACAGTTCAAAAGTTTGGCCACACACATAGAATTACATTAACTATTGGTACACCCTTTTAGTTCAAAATTCAAATTTTATACTTTTTGTTATAGCTGACTTAGCACTACAGGTTCTTTGTAAATTCCAGCGGTCTGTGTACAACTGTTCAAAAGTATGGCCATATACATCAAATTAAATGAACTATTGGAGCACCCTTTAATTTTAAATTTTGAATATTTATACATTTTGTTATAGCGGTCATAGTAATCGACATTCTGTCAAATTTTCAAGTTTTTGTCTATAACGGTTCAAAAGATAGACCCAAGTAGGTCAAATTATGTGTCCTATGGGGACACCCTTTAAATTTTAAACTTATTTTTTTATTCATTTCTGCTGTTGAGAGCTATAGCGACACGCAATTTTTTAAAATTTTATTTTGGTGCCTTTTACGGTTCTTAATACACGTAAAAAACATGTATGTTGTATGGGGACACCCTTTAATTTTCAATATAATGAACTGTTTTTAAAATGGGACTAAACTGAAAGCATAGCCTTTCAAATAAAGGAAAAAAATTTAAAATCGGTTCAGAAATGGCTGAGTTCTGCGGTTACATACATAAAAAAAAGCAACATTCAGACGAATAGATAACCTCCTTCTTTTTTGAAGTCGGTTAAAAAACAGCATTATCTGCCTTTCTATCAGATAATGCTGTTTTAAAATGACAAAATAAGAATTTAAAGCGGATTATTTTAAACACACGGTTGCGCAACAGATGGCGCTGTTTTAATATGAATTACTTACTCTCAAATAGCCAATTGAATAAAATTTGTATTTGATTTGAATTTTTACTTTCTATAATTACATTGTTATTAAAATATTTTTACAGAGCTTTACAATAATTTTTAGAATTTTATATAAATTTTTTAATTTTATCCAGGTATGGGTAACTTTATATAAAGTAAATACTTAAGAGTCTTAAAACTTGATGTTAATTACTTTCAAAGCAAAATCGAACAAAATATTGTGGGCTCAGCTAGTATAATATAAAATATATTTTACACTATACATTTAAGTATAATTTTCTTTCCATTAAGCCTCGTCATTGAAATAAACAAATTAAAAAATTACCATGGAACCCAAATAAATACCAAAATTCCCAAAAAATAAGTCAAAAATCCCAACCTAAACATATAATAAAACGGTAACTCATTTCCGTCTGTCTGTATGCTTTTCTTTTGCGTTCGCATCACGTACAAACTACAGTATGAATTTTAACAAAAATTTTTGAGTGGGTACCTTAGTACCCTAATCCCAATATAGGATACTTTTTTCCACAAAAATATTTTAGTTCCAAGAGAAAGTGGAGAATAAGCAGTGAAAACGCAATTTCCGATTTTAAGGTACTCAAATTTTCGGTTTACAACTGGGATATTTTGCACACATCTTTTTATTTTTGATAGTGGGATATTTAAAAAACTATTGCGCAACAGATGCCGCCACACAGTGGCTGAAAATCGTTTTTCGTTGGCCAAAAGTAAATTTTTTTTTTGTCACCGATTTTTAAAATTTTTACGTCATTTTGTAGTTAATATATCCAAACTAAGGTAGCCAAAAAATTATGTTAAAATATTGAGAATTGTGGGCGTGGCATGCTGTCAAACTCAACTTTTTTTTTTAATTTCAGAAAAAGGTGTTTTTCTTTGGTTTTTTATCAAAATTAAATGGTTACTACTCGCAAGCTATCATCGATAATGGTCTGCGGTTTTTTTTATAATGTTGGTAGGATTATTGTCTTTAGTTGTTGTAAGTAGACACAGCTCTAGCGTTTAATATTAGGGGCGTTATGAAATATTTATGAAACTACTATATTTTCCTCAAACTTAAACTTTAGTGGAATAGAACTTCTAGGGAACAAAAGGGAACAAGAAACGTATACAACCACGAGAAAGGTGAAAGTGTCCTCTTTAAGGCTATATATACTTTTGCACCCGCCACGAGCCGCCTGTAGAACACTTTTTTCATTTTAATGAAATTACTCGAAAAAAAAATCATATACAATGGTGTATTAAATTTTCACTTTTTTGCCTAAAAGTTTATTTTTTTTAGTTTAGGCTACGTATAACAAAAAAAAATAAATATAATACCTTCGAAAGGGTTTATTGGGATGGTTTTGATCAGCAAAAAATAAGTAATAAAATTATCACAATGGGCTCTACAGGAAGCATATGATCTCTTTCTAAATTTACCTGTTATCAAATGTTAGGGTCAACCAAAGTCATAAACAATTTTATAACAGTAATTGCGACATTAAACCACTAAAGTTAAAAAGCAACCCCATATTGACGCATGAGTGCAGTTTTGTTCAATTTAAGCGCTACCTGCTATGAAATTAAAGATCAGTGTGTGAAGAACATGTATCTAAAAATTTATAAAAGTACGGATTCGTTAAGGGATTACTCAGTAATAACTTAATCCTTTAAGTGTACGGATAAAACATAACAAACGAAAATAAAAATATTCAAAAGAAAATGGAGAGCTTCAGTTATAAAGAACTGGCCGAAGTGTATTTTAGAAACAAAAATCAGGAAGATGTTCTTAGTTACGTTAAAATAAAATTAAACTTAAATTCGTGTAGCACCGAAATGTAAGAGCAATTATATAATTTCGTCAAAGCACTAAAAAAAGCTACAAAGAAGTTATGTACAGTAAAAAAAATTTTATATAAAAAGTGCAAAGTGGTTAGAAGGTCAACTTACTGTCGCTGCAGAAACAGCAAAGCAAGATAAGGCTGGAAGACCACGCAAATCATTAGTGGACAATTGCAGCGATAGATCTAAGAGGCGGAAGCTTAAAGATATTAACGATGCCTTTGGTTCTACAAATATAAAAGAATCTTTCCTACATCAATTATGATCACAGAACCAATTTACAAAAGTGGATATCATTGAAAAAGTTGTTAAAGCTAGTCCACCGAGAACAAAACGGATTCTTAAAAGTATACCAACTCCGAATGATGCAATACAGTACACAAATGAGGAGGCATTAGCATTATTTCTGGATTTGAAATTAACAAAACAGCAATATATTAAACTCAGACAGCGTGCGATTGAAAAAGGCTCAAATATATATCCAGCATATCATCACATAACCGCTGCTAAAATGGACTGTTTGCCATCAAAGGACACTATTACAATCACACCAATTTCGGCAGAGGTACAACTGCAATCTCTACTTGATCACACAGCCGCACGCTTGCTGCAATCAATAACAGGAAATGAGTTGAAGAAATACGGAAACACAAAGTTAATTCTTTTTTGTAAATGGGGATGTGATGGTTCTTCGGGACAAAAACAATATAAACAAGCTGTATGTGAAAATATTTCTGACTCAGATATGTTCATGGTATCATTTGTACCATTGCGATTGAAAAAGATTTTGGAAGATTCAGAGCCTTCGACTAGTACAACGCAAACAATGATTATTTGGAAAAATGAGACACCATCTTCTACGAAATACTGCAGGCCAATCAAATTTCAATTCAAAAAAGAAACAAATGATGTTATTAATAAAGAAATTAGTGATATCAAGGCCCAAATTACAGCACTACAGCTATTACAATTACAGTTAGATGGGCAGCAAATTGAAGTAAGCTACCAGTTAGTCCTGACAATGATAGATGGAAAAGTGGGTCAGGCTTTGACTAACACGAAGGCTGCATCCAGCTGCATTATATGCCAAGCAACATCAACCCAATTAAACCAAGTCCCAGCAAAATCATTAGATAATACCGATGCATATGAATTTGGATTATCACCACTACACGCAAGAATACGACTTATGGAACACATACTAAAAATCAGTTATGATTTGGATTTCGGATCTTCAGGATCAATAAGAAACAACGTGACTAACAAAGAGTTAAGAAGTTAAAAAAAGAAACATGTTCAAGATGAATATCGCAAACGTGGACTGATTATAGATCAGCCAAAACAAGGGTCAGGCAATACAAATGATGGCAATACCGCAAGAAGATTCTTTTCAGATCCAGAAACAGCATCTGAAATAACAGGAGGGATTTCAACCTTATTTTCAGATTTAAAATAATACTAGAAGTACTTGCGTGCAATGAAGAAATTGACTGTAGAAAATTTGGAGATTATGCTAAGGAAAATGCAAAAATATATACAACTAACTACCCATGGAGAAATATGTCTGCAACAGTTCACAAAATCCTTTATCATGGTGAAGATGTCATTAAATATCATTTGGTGCCACTTGGAGATCTATTAGAGGAGGCTCAGGAAAAAAGGAACAAGGATTACATATTTTATAGAGAGCACAATACTAGGAAAATTTCACGGAATTCAACAAATGAAGATCTATTTAATATATTATTGGCAACGTCAGATCCGTTCATATCCAGTATTCGAAATCAATGGAAAGTGGACCATCGGGATTTAGATGAAGAAGCCAAAAAACTACTAAAGAACAGAAATAGCACAGAACAAAATATGGAATATTTGCAATTAATATTTAAGTCAAATGAATAAAAATTATATTTTCTTGTTGCTTAACCAAAAAAAAAAAATTTTTTTTTGAGGTGAAGGTAGCGCAGAAGATCCGAGTACATTTTCCATTCGTCATGAAAGCTTAAAAATTAATTTTTTATGCAATCTAGGCTTAGGTAATACAATTTGTTAATTATTGACACTATTTTTCATATAATATGCTATATAAACGCCCACAAAAAGGGGGCGGGGTCCAAAAATAAATTTTTATGATTTTCTGGCTCCAGGGTAAAGACCTTGAACCTTCTTTGACATAAAAATGTTTCATTTGCTTAACAAATTTACAAAAAAACTTGTAAAAATGTGTAGTTTTTCAGTGGTTGGTTTAGTTCTTCTTAGGGGAATTTTTTTCCCCCTGGTCCGATTTGGCCCATTTACGAACTTAGCCTGCCCTATCCTCCAAGATATATATGTACCAAATTTCAAGGGTCTAGCTCTTTTCGTTTAGACTGAATCGTGTTCATACAGACAGGCGAATGGACGGACGGCCGGATGGACAGACGGACGTATGGACAGACGGACATAGCTATATCGTCTTAGATTTCATCACTGATCAATAATATATATACTTTTTTGGATCTTAGAGGGATATTTTACTATGTTACACACAGAATAAACCCATATTTCACTCTGAAAGTTAAAAAAATTAAAATGTTCAACTTTGACCTCGAATTCCTTAAAAAGTCCTCAATCAATTTTAATGTAATTAAAACTGAATCAAGCTGAGCTAAATATCTATCCATTAAAAAAAAAATTATTTCAATATTTTGATCGGTTCAAAAGTTACAGAATTTTGGCCAACGAAAAACGATTTTCAGCCACTGTGCGCCAGTTGAATCAAATTTGTAATTGATTGGATTTTTACTTTGTGGAATTACAAGGTTATTAAAATATTTTAAACACCTTTTACAGAGGTTTACAATAATTTTTAGAATTTTTTTTATAAATTTTAGAATTTTATCCAGGGATAGGTATCCAGGGATAGATATCCAGCGAGGGAACCTTTATATAAAGTAAATACATAAACCATAACTGGAACGCTATAAAAGTAAGAGTCTTTTAATTGGTGTGGAATACTTTCAAAGTAAAATCGAGCGAAATGTTGTCAGTACGCCCACGACGTGGCGGGCACAGCTAGTGTTAAATAATTATTGTAAGTATTTGGCCCATAAAGTAAGTCTACATTTGTAAAAGACACTTGGATATATATTAAGAAGATATAAAATTGTCTGAAATTACTTTCTATTGTTTTACACCATCTTTGAAATTCTAGGAGGATTTGAAGAAGATGAAAAAATATCGTTTTAAAAAAATATATGTATATCAACAATAAAATGTATAAGAAATATGTGTGTATATTTAATACCAAAACCCAAAAACAAAATCGCTCGTTTTTAAATTGGGTACCCACCTTACTGATGATAGTAAATTCAAATATATTAATTTAATTTCTTAACGAATCACAGGAAGGGTACCTTTCAAACGAAATACTTATTAATTATAACACACAAGTACAACTAAAACAGTGAAACTCTCTAAATGTGCTTTAGGTTATTTTGAGAATAATGTGAGTTTTTAAACAAAAGCGTGGTAATATGGGGAAATGGGTACCCCCATACAAAGTAATTATTATTATTGTGAGATCCACTTCAATTGATGTAGGTTTATATCCTTTTTCAAGCAAAAGCTTTAAATTTTAAATTTTAGGAAGGGTATACGGGTACCCCACACACATAGTACATAATTATAAATTATACCATGTCTGCAAAACTACAATAGTAAGACTCTCTCTTAATTTGATATAGGGTTTCCTTAGAAACACGCAAGTTTTTAAACAAAAGTCTGAAGGTATAGGGGGGGTAAACCACCTATACAAAGTAATAATTAATTATTCTGTATCTTGAGAACCACATTAGTGAGTCTCCCTTAATTTAATGCAAGTTACTCCGAGAAAAGAGTGCAATTTTAAACAACTAAAAGCAGGAAGAAATTATTCCATATTATGTCTACAACAAAACTGCGCCAAATAAATTTTGTGAGGGTAACTTAAAACACGAAATGCGGAGTCGGTGTAGATTGAAGGGTAACCCATTACTGGAAAACCAATTTATATTCTATATCTTGCAAACAGAAGTGAGAGTCTATTATATCCATGTGAGTTACGATTTATAGATACATGACAATCTTATAGAATTGGAAAGGTGGGCTTAGACACACCCATACAAAGAAAACAATAATTATCGTTTATATGGAAAATTATAACAACTAAAATCAGATTAATTTGTGATCGCAGTGTACTTTACAAGGAATAAAAATACGACATAGTATTAAGGGACGTGGCGCTTCTCTTACAAAATCAACATTTTTTATTTAAGGAACTATAATAGTTATGACCTTGAAACCAGGACTTTAAAATGGGCGAAGACACACCCACTCAAAGTATACAGTGCGAAACTACAAAAGCTAAAGTTAATTTTTGGTAGTGAAAAAAGTTGACGCGATCAAAATCACTTGTACCTGCCATCCAACAAATTTAAATACACGTTTGTAAATATCCCAGATTGGCTTATAAAAAAGGGTGGTTAAATTTGTAAGGGCCGATGTTGATTTTGAATAAAACACAAATTATTTAGAAAATTAGAAAATTAATGTGCTGAATTATCTCATCCTTTAGCTCTTGAATTGTTGCTGGCTAATCGACGTACACCTTTTTTTTCAAATAACTCCAAAGAAGAAGTCCAACGATGTCAAATCAAATGATCTTGGCGGCCAATTGACATCGCCACCACGTGAGATAACACGGCCATTAAATATGTCGAGCTAAAGAGCCATTGTTTCGTTAGCTGTGTGACAAGTGGCATCGTCCACATCCATATCTTCCAATTCGGGCCATAAAAAGTTCATTGTCATCACACGATAGCGAACACCATTCACAGTAATTGCCTGACCGGCCTCATTTTAGAAAAAATAGGCCAGATGATGTTGCCAGCACCAAAAGGTCATTCTTGTGCATTGGTTTTTCGACAATCACTCTTAGATTATCATTCTGATCATTGCTCTATCGTGTATCTTTCCATGGATCAAATTGACTTAGTCCGAAATTGCGATATGTCAAATTAAATGCAGAAAAAACTTAAAGTTTAGATGTGGTTTGCATTCAACATCGGCCCTTAAAATTTAACCACCCGATAATATACCTTCAAAAATTATAGGCGCTGTTTTCGAAATATATGAAATTTGTTAATACTTTTTTATATATAAAGTTTGTTACAGCTTTAAAAAAATACGAAAATTGTTTTACCCGATAGGTGGCGCTGGTTGATTATCTTTTTTTTAATTTTTTGAAAGAATTTCATTTTTATTTTCTTCATATATGTGCATGATAGGATAATGCCTAAAAGGTAAAATATCTTTGGGCTCTTTAGGTGGCGTACGTTGTATTGCCAAATATGCGAGAAGGTATAAGTACAGACGAAACCCATCTCTAGATCACACTCATATGTACATAAGGAACGTTTTTTAAGTGTGGTTTTGTTAATTTTCAGTAGTTTTTCTTATTTTTGTCTTCTCATCATTAAAACCTCACCATATTGGAATTTGCTTTCATATAAAAATTACGTTTACTTCTTAGCAGGTTTGTAAGGGACTAAATCCAGGTTTGTAAGACACTAAATCCTTTATTCGCTTACATACCTGCATCCGCGTAAGCGAGAGAGGTCTCTTTGTTTCACTAAATTTTATAAAGAAAACTTATTCGTAAGCGAGAGAGGATGCAGTTTTTAGGGTTTCGTACACAAAGTGTAAAAACGAAACCCTATTGTTTTCGCTACAATGTCTGTCCGTCTGTCAGCGCCTTTTATCTCTGGAACCGTATGAGGTAGACTCTTGAAATTTTCACAGATGATGTATAGCTGTTGCCGCTATAGCAACAAATGCTAAAACTTATAGGGTGTTGCAATAGAGAGGTGTTATTTACGAAAAAGTGTTTAGTTCTTGAACTGTAGGAGGGATACACTTGAAATTTACAAAGAGTAATTAAAACTTAGTTCACTATATAAAAAATAAAACTTAAAATTAAAGGGTGTTCCGATAGTGGTGTGAAATGCATGTATAAGGCCTAAGTTTTGAACTATAATAGGTAGACGCTGTACGTGTATAATTGTGGCCGCTATAGTAGCAAATACTAAAACTTATAGGGTGTTCCGATAGAGAGGTGTTATTTACGAATAAGTGTTTATTTCTTGAACTGTAGGAGGAATACACTAAAAATATGCAAGCAGTAATCAAAACTTAGTTCGCTATATAAACAAGTCTAAAATAATAAACCTAAAAATTAAAGGGTGTTCCGATAGTGGCGTGATTTGCATGTATAAGGCCTAAGTTTTGAACCATAATATGTAGACTCTTGAAATTTTCGCAGAAGTGGTATAACTGTGACCGCTATAGCAATAAATATTAAAACTTATAGGGTGTCCCGATAGGGAGGTGTTATTCACGAATGTGTGTTTATTTCTTGAACTTGAGGATGTGTAAGGCCTAAGTTTTGAACCATAATAGGTAGACTCTTGAAATTTTAACAGAAGGTATTTATATAACTGTGGCCACTACAGCAATAAATACTAAAACTTATCGGGTGTTCCGAAAGTGAGGTGTTATTTGCCGTTATGTCTTTATTTCTTGAGCTATAGGAGGCAAGCACTTAAAATTTGCAGACAGTAACTCTATGTTCGCTTTCTATTAAATTAAACCTTAAAATTAAAGGGTGTTCCGAGAGTGACGTGCTTTGCGTGTATATGGCCTAAGTTTCGAACAATAATAAGGAGACTCTTGAAGTTTTTACAAGAGGTTTATTACTATGGAAACTATAAAAAATAATAAAAATTAAAGGTTGATCCATCAGTGACATGTTTTTGACGTATATTACCTTATTTTTTGAACCGCAATAGGTAGGCCTGATATTTTTATAGAAAGTTTATTACCATGGCCGTTATAACAACAATTCCTAAAATGTAAAGGGTGTTCCAATAGCGATGCAATTTTCGCGAATATGACTTTAATTTTAAAAATAAAAGGGTGCCCCATAAGACATGAAAAATTAAAAACTTGAGTTTTTAAAGGCGTACTAGACATAGTACGGAACCCTACGTGTGTGAGACTAACTCGCACTTGACTGATTTATTTATTATTTTTTTACAATTTAGCATTGTCGAATGCGCTTATAAGAACAGGCTTTTAAAAGCCATGAATTTTATTTTGCTGCTTACCAAAACGCAATGTTTTTGGCTGGGTGGGAGATCTACAATTAACATTTATTTGTCTTGTGTTGTGTTTTAAATGAACTTCGTATAATGAGAGCATATTTACTCATTACGAAAGAGTAGCATGTTGAAGATGATGTTAAGTCATCACCATTAAGATTTGTGCAACAAATGTACATAAATACACCCCCGCTCACGCACACATGTTAAGGTGTGCAGATAATCCAGTGAATTATTTGTTGAATTAAAACACAGAAATAAAAACTTTAGCTGTTAATTGTTGTACTTCACGAAAAGTTTTGTGTAAGAATATATTTTTCAACATAAAAATAAAAAAAAATAAAACTTGCAAGGAAAGAAGGAAAAATAAGAAAAGCTAATTAAAGTAAGCAGGTCCTTAAAAAAATTAATTAAAACTTTCACAACAATTTAGCTTGACAAAAATAAATAAAAGCATAATTAAATAAATTTGTAAAGCAGCTTTAAAGACGGAGATTTTGATTTATAAATTTTAAAAAGTAAATAAAAATTAAAGGAAAAAATTTAAAAGTAAAGCCTACTTTTAGGATGTGAATAAATTGCACGTAATCGTACGTTTCCTTGATCATTATATTTAATATAGACCGCTAAGGGCAACTTAATAGCATAGTTGCCTTAAAACTTACTTTATTTGAGTCTAAACTAGCTGTGCCCATACAAGTTGTGTGCGTTTATTTATTTTGTTCGATTTTGCTTTGAAAGTAATCCACACCAACATTTGAAGACTCGCTGGATGAAATTCTAAAATTTATATAAAATTCAAAAAATTACTGTAAAGCTCTGTAAAAGGTGTCAAATACAAATTTTATTTAATTGGCTATTTGTTAGTAAGTAATTCATATTTTGTCATTTATTTAAACAGCGCCATCTGTAGCGCAACCGTGTTTTAAACATATTTTGTCATTATTTTAATAAAGAGCCATGTACTGCGCAACCGTATTTAAAACATCCCGCTTTCAAAAATAAAAGATGCCTTAAAGTATGCCGTACCTTTAAATTGGTAAAAAAAATCGGCGTACTTTCACTGATCTTTCTCCACTTTCTCCTAGAAATAAGATATTTTTGCAGGAAAAGAGGATCCTATATCGTAAGCAGGATTCTAAGGTGCCTCCTCACAAAATTTTATTAAAATTCATTCAGTAGAGTTTACGTGATGCGAACACAAATGAAAAGCAGACAGACGGAAATGAGTTACTATTTTATTATATGTATAAATAAAATTTTATATTTTACAATGTTATTTTTAAGTTAGACAATAATATGGTTCTAACATAACTATATTATATTAATAATAATATGGTTTATATACAATCATATAATTCAGTCAAAATATGTTGCTCTTAGATTATGTTTACCTCAACCATGTTTTTTCTTTTCGTGCGACTTTTAAGATTTAAAGTAGGAATATTTAAAACCAAACCTTTTTGCTTTGTAATGAAAAGATAAATTTTAGTCAACTGTTATTTACAATAATCTCTTCTTTTGAGTGCTATTATTGTTCTCCCTGTTGTATCTTAAGCAAACTCCATAAACTCATAAATAACATTGTAGAGTTAATAAACAAACAGATGCAAATGACAAATAGGCAGTTGTTTTATTTATGAATGAAAAATATCCAATAGATGTACAAAAAAGCATTAAACACATAAACAACAGCGGCTACACAGCCAAATGATGTTGGCTACAATCGTCGCCGTGTAGTCAGCTACTGAATAACATTGAAGAAGACAGCTACGTATATCAAAACTATGAAAATGTTGTAGAAATACATATTTTTCCTTAACAAAAAAAAAAACTTTTCCTAAAAATACTTTTATTATATCAAAACAAATAAATATATTTGCTCAAAACCTTTTGATTGTAAATGAATATTTATTTTTAATTTTGTGACATTTTCTATTGTTGAATAGCAAAGAATTGTCGCAAAGAAAAATAGAAATTAGCCTAAGTTAGCTACAGCCACAATGGTGGTCGTGTAGCCATGTAGTTATGATGTCGTCAAAATAATCGTTTTCATATAAACGTGTGTATTTTAATTTTGACAGGTTGTAGTCGGTATCCTGCTGTCGTCTATGTGTTTAATGCTTAACTTTTTTCTACAAATACAACAAAAATTAGAGAGTGAGAGAGAGAGAGAGCGGGAGAGAAAGAGAGAGATGTGTTTAAAACTAAACTTGAAAGCATCTCCAGCAATAGCAAAGGCAAAATAATGATACGAAAATATAATGGTTTATGATAACCTAAATAAACTTTGGAATGAAAAACTAATTTCAATATTTATTTAATGGAAATGAAAATAATTGTTTGTATACGACTAGCAAGGAGTAGATATCAAAAGGAAGCAAAAACATTTGTTTTGATAAATAAAATAAATTTTTGCATATAAATTTCAAATTATTGTTCAGAACTAAGCAACAAGAAAATAATAGTTTAATCAAAAATTTTAGAGTTAGAAATAGTTTGAGATAAATCAAGTAAGAGTGTCACATTCAGCCGTGACGCATCTTATATACCCTTCACCATAGTAATATGTCCTGTATCTGCTATATTACTAATTTGCTTTCAGTTTTATAGTTTTCAACTTCACTAGTGCAATCGTATTTTTTTAATTGAGTCATTTAAAAAAATGTTGTGTTTATATATAACTAGCTGTGCCTGTCACGTCATGGGCGTCCTGATAATATTTTGCTCGATTTTGTTTTGAAAGTATTCCACACCAATTGTAATTGTTTATGTATTTTCTTTGTATAGAGGTGCCCATCCCTGGTTAAATTTTTAATAAACATGCCTTAAAGTATGCAGTAAAAAAGTCAGCGTGATTTTACTGCTCTTTCTCTTTATTATCTCTTGGAAATAAGGTTTTTTTGCGGAA
This sequence comes from Phasia obesa, assembly GCA_949628195.1. NCBI lineage: Eukaryota > Metazoa > Arthropoda > Insecta > Diptera > Tachinidae > Phasia > Phasia obesa. The sequence continues at coordinate 86,897,084 of OX451218.1, forward strand.
GAAAGTATCCTATATTGGTATCAGGATTCTAAGGTATCCCATCACAAAATTTTGTTAAAATCTCTCCAGGTACGTATTTTCTTTATACAAAGGTACCCAGCCTTGGATAAAATTCTAAAATTTATATAAAATTCTTAAAAATATTCTAATCCTCTGTAAGAGGATTATTATATATTTTAATAACAATGTAACTCCACACAGAAAAATGCAAATCAAGTACATATTTTATTACACTGGTGCCATCTACTGCGCAATAGTGTTTAAATTATCCCACTTTCAAAAAACAGATGCGCAACTGTGTTTAAAATATCCCAGTTTCAAACCGAAAATGTCGTTACCTTTAAACCGGAAATTGCGTACTTTCACTGCTTTTTCTCCACTTCCTTGGAAATAAGATATTTTTTATTATTATCATGAAATTAAATTATAATTAATCTTTGAATCAAATTTTTAGTGAAAATATGATAGTGTTACTTCGATTTTTTAGTAAAATTTCGGTTTATTGGTAGTTTAAGGCCTTTTTTCTAAAATTTCGGTTTTCAATACAAAAAACAATAACAAAGCAAAAACAATAACATACAAAATAAATGAAAATCTTAAGCATAATAGAGGTGCTCGGCTTGTTTCACCATATCTCCACCATTTTTGACAGTTTTACTGATTTTCAATAGTAAAATTCTCAAACTATATCTAACAAATCGGAATACTCAGAATTTACATAAATTATCTAGAGTCTTCAGAAGACATTACTTCAAGTTAAACACGGACAGATGTGTTTTATTGCTGAAACTTGGATCTCTCAGCAAACTTTTGCGTTTTTGATAGTTTTTTTTAATTATCGGTTTTTAATGAAATTTAAATTTAATTAGACTAAAGTTTTTTTTCTTCAATTCACATATTTGGAAATTTTGGTGAAAATGTGGTATTTTGGTGAAATTTCGATTGTTTAGGAAAAATATTCTATTTATTGATTATTAGTATTCAAAAGAAAGAAAAAAGATGGGAGTAACGTGAGACTCTACTTTTTTGATCATAGAGATAGGGTGCAAAAGATTTTGCTGAGTTTCAATAGCAAAATATTCGAAACTATGTATATCTGATATATATGACACAGATTGACATCAATACCTAAATTTGGTCTTATCAAAGAGTGGAAAAGATGCGTCATCCAATCCTTTGTTACCCATAATAGCACAACAAATATCTATATCAAAACATGGCTGGCAGTGCTATGCTCATAGTCCTTGTTTAGGAGTAGGAGACTATCTAATCTCCAGACACGCTATTGATGCCACTTTAGATTAGTACAACAACACACCGGACTGAATAGCCCTTCCTGTAATTCACTTTCAAACCACTGCCACCACGTTACTCCCCGAAGGTCGTCACCAATAACCGGTCGCTGAGATTTGGGGAAATCCCAATAGGGCTACCGATTTATTTGCTAGCCTCGGGGACTGGTGCCACCACATACCCCAGAGGACTTGGCATCAAGGTGTTAGAAGTCAACAAGACAATTTCGTTTCCTGGAAACTCCCTTGGAACTAATTCTTAGTTAATTTTTTAGATAACTTTACTAAAGTTTTTTTGAGTGTGTGCAAAACTTTAAAGCTCCCTCCCTCCCTCTTAATAGTCTTCCAAAAGTCAGGTCAAAAAAAATCAATTAAATTGGTCCTGCCGTTTGCCTGTAATTAATTTTGGCCAAAAAAGGGGTAAAATTTCCTATAGTGCAGCGTATCGAAAAATCAAAAATTTTAATTTTAAAATGCTTATACAAAACTCTCGCTCATTTAAAACATAATTTACAGATTAAACCATCATTTTATAGGTATTAACTAGACCTTTAAGACCATGTATATTTTTTCAAAATAAAAGAATGAAAAAATGCCAAGCTCTTAAAGAGTTTGCAGGGGCGAGGTACCCAACTTTGAGAACACATAGCGTCAATCTGGCAAGTGGATGGGATAATGCTGTGCTATGCTCATACCAAATTTTGTACCAATCGGCCTAGCCCTTTACAAATGGCTGTTATTTCCAATATATTTTGGTTCTGCCCCACTGTGCGCTGATGTAGTTTGTCATCAATAATTTGGCACATACAGCAAATAAATGACAAATAGAGATCAATTTAATGATGAAAAGTCATTAATACAATAACCAACATTTGCAATTTTATGACAAGTTGTCATCAATGTAATAAATATGTGATATTTTAATGTTTGGTTAACTGGGGAAATCTTACCTGCTAATAAATTGTTTTTACAAGGAATGGTGTAGAGGTGACGGGTGTTTTTGTTAACGTTAAATAAGCCTCACTTTTTTATTTTAGAACAGTGTTTCAGTTCCCCACTGATGTTTGGTAAACAAACCAACTAAGCCACGGCACCCTCGTTTATTTGGCACCGTCTTGAAATCTTACCATGTTTTTAAAAAGATGTGCAGATTTATTTACATACGAGTTTTGTTATAATAATGATGATGACATGATATCAATGCGATTTCATTTTTTATGTTTTACAAAAATATTTTTAAAAACGAGAATTATTTATAAAGTCAAATCGGAATGATAATGGCAATATTAGACAAGGTTTTACATTTTTTTGTATATATATTTTACCTATTAATTATATATTAAATATGGCATACAGTTGATGACAAAATGTGACAAAATTCTGTGATGACTTTTGTCATTACATTGAAGCCAGATTTTACATCATTGATAACATTTGTGTTAACATGGATGCCGTAATTCTTCGGCGTCATTATTCCACTTTTACTGTCCTCGCTTTTTTCGAGGCAAAATTTAAATTTCTATATAAATACCTTTGGTTGTGTTGATATATGTATATCAGTCTTACCTGCAAGAAAATAATAAAAATTAAATTATTCTTTTTATATAAAACTGTTTTAAAATTAAATACTTTTAACTGAAGCATTTGGTATCAAGGCGAATTCATGATAGGATCTTGCAGTGACAGGTAACATTATTATTGTCAAAATCAATTTTAATTATTCATTTACGCAGCTTAAAATAACTATGCAATAATGTGTTTAGGCATAGAATGTATATAAACATACTTTGCATTTTTACATGGGAAATTACAAAAAATCATGAATAGGCAAGGTTTGTAGATCTCCTACAGCTTAATTTTATACTTTTTATACAAGTAATTGGTATCAGGAGAAATGTATGACTTCTACATTAATGTTTTTCACGACGCCTTTTTTAAATATTATTTACCATTCAAATAGTAAATTTTACAATACACTAAAGAATTGCAATAGTGTATTGTAACTTCTGATCGGAATGAGATATCCTTGAACAATTTTTAACTGACATATTTATTTTAATCAAATAAATCCCCGGAATGGGTAAAAATGTCTCAGAAAATGCTTATTTTTACAAAATTAGCTAGCCTGCCCTTATTAATAACGGGGCTCCTTTTTAGAGTATGTAGCCAACAACTGCGGCTTAAAAATCCGTTTACGTTTTTTTAATTGGTGCTTTGCACTCCGAGAAATTTTACAATAATTCATAAATTTTGTTTGAAAATTGTCTATGTTGGGATAGGGCTGGAAGAAGAATCGTTAAAATTTCTGACCTAATTTTTCTTTTATTCGCATTTGCTATAGGTTGTCTTTAAAATGGTTCCAAAAAAATTTACTACTTACCGAAGTAAGTTTAAATTATATAAAAAAAATACCATCTTTTAGGGAAAATCCTTTAAAAAATAACATACTTTCTACATTTTCCCAATTCAGAGGCTATCAGAACTTGAAACTTTTATTGTAAACTAGCTGTGCCGCCACGTCGTGGGCGTCCTGACAATATTTTGCTCGATTTTGCCTTGAAAGTATTCCACACCCATTGTAAGACTCTTGCTTTTATAGTGCTTCGGTTATGGTTTATGTATTTACTTTATATAAAGGTATCCATCCCTGGATAAAATTCTAAAATTTATAAAAAAAAAAAAATTTTAATATTTGTAAAGCTCTGTAATAACATGTTAATAACGTTGTAATTCCACAAAGTAAAAATTCAAATCAAATCAAATACAAATTTTATTCATTTGGCGCCTAATGTTGCGCAATAGTTTTTAAAATACCCCATTTTTAAACCGGAAATTGCTTAATCACTGTTTTTGCTCCACTTTCTCGTGGTAATAAGATATTTTTGCTGAAAAAAGTATCGAATATTGGAATCAGGATGCTAAGGAACATCCTCACAAAATTTTGTTAAAATCCATCCAGTAGTTTTTACGTGATGCGAACACAAATGAAAAGCAGACAGACAGACAAACGGCAATGAGTTACTATTATATTATATGTATAGATTTTATCATAAATATAGCGAAAATAATAGTCCGATCATTAATAAGTACATCGCGCCAAAGATACTACGTTAAGGTCGGGCAAAATTAAAAACAAAATCTAATTTAATTTTCTCCCAAACTAAAAGAGATAAGCTAAGTTTTGAACCATAATAGGTAGACTCTTAAAATTTTCACAGAAGGTGTGTAACTGTAGCCACTATAGCAACAAATACTAAAACTTATAGGGTGTTCCTAAAGTGACGTGTTATTTGCTTTTATGTCTTTACTTTTTGAGCTTTAGGAGGAAACCACTTAAAATTTGCAGACAGTAATTTAATCTCTGTTCACGTTATAAGCAAGTATACAATATGAAACCTAAAAATTAAAGGGTGTTCCGATAGCGACGTAATTTGCATGCATGTATATCCTAAATATTGAACGATAATAGGTAGACTCTTAAAGTGTTTACAGGAGGTGTATTACTATGGCCACTATAACAAATAGTAAAAATTAAAGGGTGTGCCGACAGTGAGATGATTTGCATAAACATTGACTAATTGTTTAACCATAATAGAAATACTCTTAAAATTTTCACAAATGGTGTATTACTATGACCCCTATAAAAACAGAAAAAATTTAAAGGGTTTTTCGACACTGACGTCTTTTGCATGTATAACGACATATTTTTGAACCGTTATAAGTAGACTCTTCCAATTTGTATGGAAGATGTGTTCCCATGGCCGTTATGATAATTACCAAAAATTAAAAGGTGTTCTGACAGTGACATGTTTTTCAAGTTTAGTAACTTATTTTTTTTTTATAGTAATAGGTAGACTCTTGATATATTCATAGAAAGAAAATTGCCATGGCAAATAACAAAATTAAAGGGTGTTCCGACAGAGACATGATTTGTACGTAAATAGCCTTATTTTTTGAACCGAAATGTTTACAGTATATGTTGTACTTCAGCCACTGTAACAATTACTAATATCTAAAGGGTGTTCCATCAATGACATGTTTTTCACGTATATTACCATATTTTTTGAACCGCAATAGGTAGGCGCATGTATATTTTTATAGATAGTGTATTACCATGGCCTCTATAACAAAAATTACTAAAATTTAAAGGGTGTTCCAACAGTGATGCAATTATGATTTTAATTTTAAAATTAAAAGGTGACTCATAAAGCATGAAAAAATTAAGAACTTGAATTTTTAAAGTTGTACTAAACATAGTACGGAACCCTACGTGTGTGAGTCTAACTCGCACTTGACTAATTTTTATTTACAGATATTTTCAGATATTTTTATTTTAAATTTTAAAAATCTTAACATTTGAGTTCAAACTTTTTATGATATTTATAACAGATTATATGTCCAAGATAACCAACTTTGGGGGCTCACCCAAAATCCACCATTTATCTTAGGGGCTGACCTTTCGCAGCTTTGCCACTGCGAAATTTCATTATGATATCTTCAGTGGTTCATGAGCTACCGAATTATGTCCAAAATAAATGGACTTCCAACCACCGAGTGGCGATAGATTAACACTCTCATTGAACTTAAATACTTTCTTACATTATCTCCAAACAGTTTTACTAAAAAAAGCGACAAGTGTCTCAAAATAAATAAATAATTCGTATTCCTTCGAGCCGGATTTGAACCAGCGATCTATGGATATCTGCACAAATATTTGGATTCGCTACTTTCGACAGCAGTGAAGGCAAACCGATTGTTTTGATATTTGAATGCACACATCCCCCGGTTAACTACAGTCCACCGCTCTA